>OY856410.1:168189406-168424406 GCA_963693085.1 Alisma plantago-aquatica
TGAAGAAAATGCTAGTTTCTATTTGCAAGTATTTGTCAGAATGTATGTTGTTGTTTACTTGCACATTTTGGATGCACCTGATGTACCAATATGTCAACATATTATTCACTTATTGGTTTAATGTCATTTCAGGTATAAATCGATATACATGATAAAGGACATGAAGTTAAAGATAAAAAAATGTCATGAAAGCACTAATGATTTAAAAGGAGATTTATCTAGTCATCTCTTCTCAAATGGATAGTTTTAATGATAGAAAGTTCTTGTAAGCAACTTGTTTATGATCTTTTGAACTGAATGATATTATCTGCTATTTTATATTATTTGATTAAAATATGGATCCTTGGGTAATTTTTTAGATAACGGCTCCCCTCTTTTTGGCCTTCCTTGATTGGGGGTTGTTGAAAACTGAGGTCGTTACAACTACTTTACCATGCTACCCCTCTCCTAGAGGAGTATGGTCTGTCTCCAAGATTCTTGGATATTATGAGGAGGTGGGAAGAGGAGCCTCCTAGAGATACATGGCAAAAATACCCCAAAAATTTTCCTAAGGGACTAGGAGAGTCGCAAGAATAAAAATAGAGGAGAGCGACCTAAGATAGAGAGGCATGTAGGCTGTAGAGATGATTAAAAGAGATGACAAAACTGTTACGACCCCACCTCCCGATAACCCCCAATTATGGGAGACTGAGAGGTCGAAGCCGCACCCATAACTTCCGGATCAAAGGTTTGGCAATTAAACAAGAATAATTATCAAACGTTAACATTCTAAACGGGAAAATTGTAAGAAAATAAACTTTCGCATACCTTTTTGAAAACTTGGATCTCTAAACTTCTATCCACTTATGGATTTTACTCTAACTAATACTCCTTATATTTTACTTCATGTATTTCACAATATGATGATTTATTGTTTGTCCTTTTGGCTTGTACCTAAAACGCCAAAAAACAAAATGTCGATCAGTCGAAGGTGGTATGTGGGGGAAACAATAATTATGTAAATATGTTAACAATGTAATCATTCAATTAATCATTTAACAACCAAGATTACATTTTAGATATAACTCCGCGATCCAAGAGTACCCTATCCTCTATGTTGTCCCCATTAAACCCCTCATGATCCACTTATAAGTTAACCAATTTCTAGGGTTGAGTCACAAGGCACTACTCGTAAGTAGTCCACTCCTTAACTCATGGCAGGCTAATGAGTCTCATGGCACTATATGTAGGTAGCCCAGTTTCTAACTCTCTATAACCTAGACCTTGCTCTAGGATTACCCATTTTTTCTTAGCCTTTTCAAAGCAATAGAGGTGGACCCGGATCTAGTCAGTTATATACGCACATTTATAGTGATAATCATAGTCACTTTATAGTTGCATGAAATAAATAAACATCCAACAGTTATTTTCAAGCAACCGATTAAAACTTCGGGAATCGCCGTGAAACTAGAGCGATTATTCATAAGCGTAACCACATACCTGATTTGATGAGTCATGTAGATTATTCAACATATACTTCATGTATATACAATCAAGCCAATCAACAGATCCAAGCAAGTAATTCAATCATCACACAATTCCTGAAAAAAAAAGTACTCTATTTATTACACACTTTATCAAGAATCTACTTTATTGACTTGGATTCACTTTCTAGGGTTTCTAATCTGCATTAAGGTTTCATTAATATTCATTAGGGTTTCTTAGATCAATTTCTCAAACTTAATCCCTTTTAGGTTAACAAACCCTAAAAATACTCTTTTCCATTTATATGAACCTTAATTGCTCAACTATCCATTTTAATAGTCTTTTATACCCAAATTGACTTAGGATCATCACATCCCTATTTATTCATGGATTTGGACACTTAAACCAATTAAAAGACTTATTCCCTAAATTAGGGTTTTCAAGCTCATTAATGCATAATCATGCACGAAACCCTAAATTAAGGCAATTATATAAAAAGATCATCTTTTTAGATCCTACTTTCACTTTTATTAACAACAAGTTAATATCAGCTTGAATTATCCAAATAACATCATTAAGTCCATCTATCATCAAATCTAAGGGTTTTTCCTTAATTAAATCATTAAAGATGATAACTTTATGCCCTTTTCAAATTCAAGCACATTTTTTTTGGAGCAGGTAAAATGTTACTATAAACCAAAAAAGTTAAGTATAGGGTTTCCCCAAATACTATACAAGTGGGTGTAACTCAACAAAACCCCACTGTCTCATCACCGTACTATCTATCCCCATACCAATCTTAGGCCTGGCTTTAACCACCTTGCCAAGATTATTTACAAAATAGTCAAAAGTGCTCAGATTATCACGCTCCCCCATACCATGAACTCTTTGGTTTCTTTCCTCCCAAATAAAGAAGCACAACCCAGCTAGACTAAGACCAGCAAAATGTCTCCCCTTTGTGCTTTTCTCCATGATCCAAAGTATAACCTCCTCCAGGGAGGTGGGGGGATTTCCACCCCAGCCCATCTTCAGGCTCGATCTGCAGTAGAGGTACTTGGTGTAAGGACACTCGAAGAAGAGGTGTTGATGGCTTTCTTCATGTAGATTGCAAAGGTTGCACTCTATCCTTGCATCAAGGCCCCAAGATCTGATTCTATCAAAGGTGGGCAGCTTCTTAAGGTTGCATCGGTACAAGCAGCAACTCCATTTCGGTATGTGGTACTTATTCCACATCAGATCGAACCAAGGAACCTGTGGTATATGGAAAGATAAATACTGCCACGGATTTCTCCCTTTATCCCTCAGCGTCCACCTCCCCAACTCATGAACATACTCACTAGCTACGGTAATCCATCCTCTAGCCATGGCCCTCCACACTTTGGACTTGGTATTCATTGTGCTCATGTCCAGATTTTCCCCGTATAGCTATTTCATCCAGATCACCCACAAGGAGGTATCGCTGGTTAGGAAACGATCAATTCTTCTGTACGTAGCAAGATCCACAATGGACAGCAGATCAGAGATATTAAGGCCTCCTTCCTTGTTGCTTCTCGCCATGGTTCTCCAAGCAACGGCATGGTGTTTACCCCCCCCCCCCAAATAAAGGAGGAAGCAATAGATCTCATTTTATCTAGAATGAACCTCGGTATCTCGGCTTGATTGCACCAAAATCTGACTTTGGGAATAATCACAGATATAACAAGGACCAGTCGCCCCGCGAGCAAAAGTCGAATGCCCATTCACTTTGCCACAGTGTCCCGCAGATTATCAACACACATCGCAAAGTCTCTGCCCTTGGCAACGCCACTGCTGATTGGGATCCCCAAATATTTAGTCGGAAGTGTGTCAATCGGAAGTCTGACCGCATCCTTTAGTCTGCATCTTCTCACATCACAAGATCTAGATAGGAAGACTTTAGATTTTAGCTCGCTTATGAAGAGACCAGTAAGCTTCCCATATGAACAGAGCACCTTTCTCAAATGCTTCAAAGACTTCACTGTACCATAAAGAAAGAAAAGCACGTCATCCGCAAAAATGAGGTGCGGTAAAACTCTAATTCCACCTTGCGTAAACGTCATCATTTTCTTGCTATCGATTGCTTCATCCACTAACACCGAGAGTGCCTCCGTAACAAGGGTAAATAGAAGCGGGGACAAGGGGTCACCTTGTCTTAGACCATTAGTTGCTTTGAACATCCCAAAAGGAACACCATTAACTAGCACGAAAAAGGAAGTAGATGAGACACATTCCATAATCAGTCTGACCCATCTGATCGAAAACCCCATCTCAAGCAAAATGTGATTTAAACCATCCCATCTAACATGGTCGTACGCCTTAGCAATGTCAAGTTTCACACAGGATTTCCGTGAACCATTTTTGTTACCAAAGCCCAATAAGAATTCGAAAGCAAGAAGTGTACTATCAGACAGATTTCTCCCTTTGACAAATGTCGACTGAGAAGGGGATATGATATCAGGCAAAATCTTCTTCAGTCTCTGGCTAAGAAGTTTGGCAATTGCTTTGTAAGTCACATTGCAGCAAGCAATCAGCCTTAGATCCGCGACCGATTCAATCACACTCTTTTTCGGGATGAGCCTAATAAAGGCATGATTGATGCTTCTCACCATCTGTCCTCCCACCATAAACCATCTCACTGCCCTGCAAAGATCTTCTTTAATCGTCTCCCACATCTTTTTAAAGAATAGGCGTTGAAGCCATCCGGACCCGGTGCCTTGGACGAACCAATAGAGAAAAGCGCCTCTTTAACTTCAGCTTCAAAAACCAGGCCACAAAGGTCTCTGTTCATTTTCTATGTGACTCGATGAGGGGGCAGCTTGCATTGATGTTCCACACGACTCCCTGTAGCATTATACAACTCAGAGAAGAACCCAACTGCTTCATCAGCTACATCACCAGGGGAGCGGGCAATAGAGCCATCTGCTATATGAAGAGTGTGTAGGCAATCTTTCATATCATTCTTTTTTAGCACTGAGTGATAAGTGCAGGTATTTCTGTCCCCGTCCCTTATCCATTTAAGTCTACTTCTTTGCCAATAGAAGATTTCTTGTGCTTTCTCGAGTTGGTTTAGCCTTTTTGCAGTGGTCTTTTCATTCTCCATAAGCAAGCTATTCATAGGATCATATCTAAGCTTCGTCGCCGCTTCTTCGTGTTCCTTTTTAGCATTGATAGCAAGATTCTTTATATTGGACAGCCCTTTTGCCCACTTTTTTAATGCATGTTTGGTCCTCTTAGTTTTCTCCACAATCACATACAAACGGTTTCCACTCACCCCCTCCTTCCACACATCATCTATGATGTTTTTGTAGCTCAGCCAGTCCAGCCAGGCATTGAAGAATCTAAACGGCTTCTTTTTGCGGCTATCATCCTGCGAAAGGTTTAGTAATAGCCATGCATGATCACTATTAATATGTCCCCCAAGCTGCACACACGCATGAGGAAAGATGTCCAACCAAGCTTCATTGACAAGAGCCCGGTCCAAGTGGTTGGCTATTCTTCTATGTACCGCTTGTTTGTTGTGCCAAGTGACTATTCCCCCATTCATATTGAGTTCTATCATACCTGTTGCATCCACCGCATCATGAAAATGAGCCAAACTAGAATCGGGAACCAGTAGGCCACGTTTCTTCTCTCCCGCTTTCCTGATATGGTTGAAATCACCCACAAACAGTTACAGAAGCTCCTTTTGATTTGCTATTGCCATCATTTCCCACAACCTGCGTCTACACGTCTCAGAATTGTGGCCATACACTCCTGAGACAACAATGTGGAGACCCCCATTGTGGATACAGCTAGCCGTCATCAATTGATCCATCTGGAAAATGATTTGAACATCCCACACACTGGGATTCCATCCAAACATAATTATGCCATTCTCAACTTGGTCAAGATTAGAAGAAGACTTCCATCCTTGAGGGAATAAACCCATCACTCTGTCAACATCATATCTTCTTATTCTCATCTCCAGCCCAATCACCAGCGTAGCTTTCATCTCCCCAATGATCTCCCTGAATTTCCTCTATTTTCCGGGTCGGGAGGCGCCCCGCAAATTCCAAGAGAGGATGCACATTTAAACCTTTCTACTCTAACCACCCCTACCCGGAGTGGTCCCTCCTCTTCTAGTCTTCCTGGGTGAAGTGTTCCTGCTCTCAGTCACTAGCTCAGCTCCTTCCATCAACCCCTCCTTATCAAGTTCGTTCAGCAGATCAAACTGATTAGAGGTTGTCCCTGTATCAACTTGTTTTCCTTTGTTCCGGGTTGTTGTGTCTCTCCTCAACCCATTTCTATCATCTTGGAACTGTCCCACAGTTGTATTCTCACTGTCAGGTATCCTATCTCTATCACACAAATCCCCCACCACCTGTGGTGTGTCAGTAGCCTTCCCCTGATGCTCTCCTCCTTGACTCGGAGCCTCAAGAACAGACTCAGTAGCCCAGGCGGAAGGGTTCACACGGGGTTGTTCCGCTTCTCTTTGGCCTGCCTCAGATGTATCTGCAGCAACCCTATTCTCCCTATCTCGTCGGATTGGTCTTCTGGAGGCGTTCCTCTTCGGCCTCTGATAGCTATTCCTGTCAGGTCTCCCTCTATTTCCGGTGGTTCGGCGTGGAAGGTCATAGTCCCCGGACAGTGTCCATCTGTGTGCCCAAACACTTTGCACTTCTCACACCTATCTAGCAAAGCATCATAGAGCACCTTGATCTCCAGCGCTTTCCCGTCAGGCATCTCCACCATAACCACCGGAGGAGGTTTCCTTGCCGCTTCCACTTCAATGCATAGGTGTGCAGCTCCAGCTAGCTCGCCCCTAGTGAGGAAATCAATGACCTTTGGTGTACCAATCCCGTAACCGATAATGGATATTGTGTGCCTTGTCCAGTGTCTCTCCACATCAGGTAAAGTGACCCAAATGGGGGCGGAGGTTAGCGCAGCTCTACGGACATCAGCATCAGGTGTCCATTTCCTCGTCAACACAAGCTGCTGATCGAAGAATCATGGTCCTCTATTGAGGGCCATGTCCAGGTCATCGTCGGCAGAGAACCTCATAAGGAAAAGACCTCCAACTAAAGAAGAAAGTTTGATTTCTCCTTTCACCTTCCAGGTTTTGAGCATCCACCCATACAATTGTTGCGCCGCCTACACTTTGGCCAGCACTTGGATGATGATCGATATGCGGTGGAAATCCTACATAGCCTCCACTACAGGCTCCGAGAAGCTCATCCAGGGCCTCTCATCACCTTGCTTTAACTTTGGCTCCTTAGGGTCCTCTGGACGGACCACCGGCAAGAAGCTCCTATGCACCTCCATCGGCTTGGCAAGGGTCGCCGCCCAGCTCCTGCCCAAGGTGACATTCGCACCAGGTTCAGACCACGCCGGCAGAGGGGAAGGGGCGGCTTGGGCGGCGGTAGGTTGGGGAGGGGGTGGTGGTGGTGGGAAAGGGGGCGGAAGAGGGAGTGGTGGTAGACAAAATGAGGGGGTTGACTGAGGAGGTGGAGGTTAGGGCAGTGGGGTCTGCCCCATCCCGATCTGCCCCCACCATGGAAGCGATCTGATCGCCCCGAAGAGGAGAGGGACAGTGAACACATAATTCAAGCACATTTACTCACATCAACTCTAAATTAGACTAATCATGTGCAAAGTTCTTCCTTTTTGAAGATAATGTACCTTTTTACATTTAACAGGTTAACATCAACTCTAATGATCCATTAAACCCTATTAAACACTTTATTCATTTCAAAATAGGGTTTCTCAATCTTTAATTCACTAAAGATGATAACTTACACTACTTTTTTAATAGCATGCAAAATTAGGCTTCAAGCATAATTTCTTTGTGTTCCTCTCATTCTGAGGATCAATTTCCATATTTTATTCGTACTAATCCGAGCTACCAATCTTTAGTTACGAATTAATAAAGGAAATACCTTTTTGGCCAATCAGAGCGCGCCACATCGCTCATTTTCCATGCAACGTTGCTACTTTGGAAATAGAACCAAATTATGCTATCACCCCTGGTTAAGTGGTCCATTCTTTATCCCACGGAAGGGCATTTCTGTCCAATGACCTAGGGGTCGTCTCCCACATTCGGCCAGCCCTAGCGGCCGCCACCTGTAGCTGTTCGTGACTCTTATCCTCTCCGCCCTAGGCCCGAGGCTCGACGTTGGTCGCCACCCTACTTCCGCCGTACCTGGGTGCACTCGAGCATCTCCCGATCATGGCCCACACAGCCGTTCTTGAGCGGGAAGCGGGTCGCGTTTGCTGCTGCAGTTGCAACAATCTGCAGACCTGTGGACAGAGTGCTTGAAGGTAAGAGCGCGGGTTTGATCCCTGATTCCTCTTGGGTTGTCATGGAGGCTCCCTTCCTCCATCAAGACCACCAAATGATCCTCTGTTGTTTCAGGATTAGATTCCTCCCTTCGATTAGGGTTTGCTTTCCAAGAAAGAGAAGAAGAAGAAAGGGATACGTGGAACTCTTTGCAACACGACCCTGGGCTCTACCCCTTTTATAGGGGAGAGTAGCCATGCCCTAATATGCTTGCCCACAAAGCAAATAAGGCCCCTTTATCTATAGGAAACCTATTTTCCTTGTTTAGGTGTAATCCTCTCTTTTAATTATTTCCTCGTATCTCTTTGATCCTTGGTCCTTAAGGAAAAAAGAAAAACATCTCTTTTTATATTCCTTGTGCTTGGCATTGACTCTATTGGCCACGAAATCCATTTTCTCAAAGCAACAATATATCCTTTAATAGAAAATACCACCTTTTGAAAAACAATACAAAATTCATTAATAATGCAACACATTATCCTCTTATTTTTCCTTTTTAGTATTTTCTCTTTCTTTCCTATTTATTGGGACTCCTTGGATCCCAAGACACTCTACTATTTCGAAATTCTTTTTATTGGATACTTATTATCCTTCTAGATGCATCATTATGCAGTATTTCACATTATCTTGTTTATTTCTCATTTAAATATCTCTTTTTGAGGATTTCTTTTTATTTCTCTTTTATTTTCCTCATTGGCATTCCTTTTAATATTAGCAACCTTATGGATACGAAATTTCCCCAAGAAATCTCATTTATGCCTCCTTCCACTCATTTTATCATTATTTTCAATTTATTTCTTAATAAAGAAATACTTAATTAATCTTTTCTTTTCTTATTGCTTTCTTTTTGCAACCTTGGACTCCTTGGTACCCA
Source organism: Alisma plantago-aquatica (assembly GCA_963693085.1). NCBI lineage: Eukaryota > Viridiplantae > Streptophyta > Magnoliopsida > Alismatales > Alismataceae > Alisma > Alisma plantago-aquatica. Next base: position 168,198,079 of record OY856410.1, read on the forward strand.
AGGAACCCAAGAGGCACGAAATCCTCTTTGTATTTTCCTTCTAGAGGTTTCTACATATTTCTTTTCTTAAAAATTCAATTATCCATTTACTAATTGAATTTCCTTGTTATTTGGGCCCAATAGCCAATAAAGCCCACAACACAAACATCAAGGCTATTGTAAACGAAATTCATTTATTTGAAGCAAATTATATCATTATTTGTTCAAATATCTTCATTTCTCACCAAATGAACCCAAAATTTGGGGTTGTAACATCCTTCCCCTCTTATAGGAAATTTTTTCCTCAAAATTTTATCAAGCAAACAAACAATTCAGGATAAGACTTTTCCATGTCCATCATTGGCCCCTATGTGGATTTACCATACTCATGGCACTTCCACATAACCTTTATCATCACATATTCTTTTCTCTGAGTTCTTTCATCTCGGCGTCTATAAACTGCACAGGTGACTCAGGCCATGTCAGCCTCCCTTGGGGCTCACTAGGTTCATTGTTGAGCACATGGTCGGGGTACCTCACATAGTGCTCTAAATTGGACACATGGAACTCATCACACATTACTTTATCCTGAGGGGTAAGGTCAAACTTAACCTTCTCCACCAAACCATGTCAAAAGAACCCATGCATCGGGGACTCAGCTCTCTTAGTTATAACTTAGAGGGGTCGGATTTTCATGTCACATATTCTCCCACAGTGGACTGCATGTCAGTCTACTTTACATCTGCTCATGACTTTTGTCATCTCTAGGCTCCTTTCAGCCCTTACATGATCAAAGTGACTTCATCTACACACACTGTGGCCCTTTTCTAACCATCATGTGGTCCTTTCACCAACATCACCTTACTGAAGTGGTGACTGACACAACCTCCCTTACAGAGCTTCTTATAAAACCTGATACTGGATATGGTGTTCATTGTCACATCTTTCATAGGACAAGAACTGTCTCTAGATATCACCCTGAATGAGCACACATGCTCTCATCAGACCCCTTTAGTCTGGATTATACTAACCATTAGTTAGTGGTGATAAACTGTACTATCATTGAGTTCTTGATGTACTTACTTTCACCTTATGAAAGTGAAGCTTTAAGTCATACTCATGAACTTTTGAACTTGCATCATGGTGTAGTTGAACCATCTTTCACATATGTAGTTCAACCCGATCTGTCCCTTGATAGTACTCTTTCTTTCTTATGTCATCTAGGTAAGGCGATCTACCATAACCCATATTGCATCTCGACCTTCCTTGGTCTAGGGGAGACCTATCACAACATCCATAGTGATGAACTCCCATTCCCTCTCAGGGACTCTTTTGTCCTCTATATTGATACATTGCGTTACTGGGGTTCGTCCTTTACCTCCTGGATTGCATGGCCATAAACCACATGCAACTTCATCTTAAGCATCCAAAGTGCTATTGCCATTTACCACGGTGTATGGTGATCTTCAACCATGATTTCTTGTATGTCATGATTCTTCAAGATTGATTCCTCTGAAACCCTAAACCACTCTAGTCAGGGTTTCATCACCTTCTTTTCCAAAGAAGTGCATCTGAGGTTCTACCACCATCCTTTCATTGCATCAAGGACTATACTGGCTAACCAAACAACCCTTAACTTTTCAACAAATCTTGTTACATCTGAGTGTTACCCAAACACCTCTCCTTTTCAAACTTAGGGTTAGCCAAACAGCCTCTTCTAGCTTCTAGTCAAACAAGTTAGATGTATCTCAACCAGAGCATCCATTACCACTTCACATCCTTAGGTATTAGGTAACGTTGAAGACATACACTTCCATGTATTTCACTTATCATCTCACCTCAAACTCTATGTCTATCTTCAATTAAGAACACTCTCTGATTTCATCATCATGGTGATCAAACTCAACCTGGTATAACTTGTAAGTTCTAAATAGCTCATGATAAAAAAAACTTCCTCATAAGGTGACTACCTCATTCCTCTTAGTGTTTGCAAACCATCCATGTATCATTCACTTTACCAGGGTAGGTTATCTTCTATATCCCCATTTCTCATGGCAACGTTCCAACCTACATCATCTCTTATCCTTGGTGTGTGGCATGCGTAATGTCCTATCTCTCACTCTCATAACAAGAGGAAATAAGCATTTGGCTGCAGTCCAAATACAGAGTTCTTCCTGTTCCAAGAGTAGAGATGGTACATCCCACCTTGCCAGTGCACCTTTAAATCTAAGTTGCAACGTACCACATATGGCTCTACATCACATACATCATGATATCAAACTAGTCTTGAACCTACTGAGGTTTATATCCTTAGTCATCTCCTCTAGGTCTATAGGGTGTCGGCTCTTTTAGGGTCATCCCTCTTCCCTCATGCATCAAGAGAGTGCCCTACTCATCTGCCCTTTGAGTCCCAGGGGTTCATGAAGGTGATCAATCTCCTAACCTATGGCCCTCAGACAATGATAGTTGTTACCTCCCGACCCTATGGTCATGTGCAACTGGGGAATTAGGCAACTCCTACTTTCATCATTCTTATCCCTACCTGACCAGAGGATAGACTTAGGATTCTCCATTATAGTACATGTTCACTTAGAACCTAACCCAAGTCTTCATCATCTCTCTTTCTGCATTCATGGGCTGGCTTTCATCCTTTCATAGGGATCATGGCAACCTGCCTACCTTGGTCAAGCCCCATACTGGTTACCTCCATGGTAACACATTCATATGCAATTAGAGATGGATATCTATGGGTCTACAGGTTCATTCTCATACCATGTACTTTTCACTTAGCTTCTCAAGATCCTGTGAGACCTCTTCAGGTTACCTTAAACCAACAAAAATGATATGCACCCTACCAAAGGGGTCCCTCTCCCAGGATGGAAGGAAAACTATCTCTTGACACCATGGTTACAAAGTCTCTTAGGTCTAGGATTTACATCCACATGATCCTACTTAACCCTAGCAAGCTATTAAGGCACAAGCAGATCACCTATTGTACCATGCTAGGTCATACTTATCCTCTTTCCTCGATGTTGGATCAAGATCATACTTCCCTTTATCATCAACCTAGTTGTGAGGGGTTCATCACACATACCTCAAACTTAAGGGACTTCCCTTTTCCTCTATACATGAGGAGTACCATGCTCGAAACTATGGCAACTTAAATCTCATCATGAGCATTAGGTATACCATTTCCCCTCTTAGGCCTAGAAATCCCTAGGTTCACCTTTAGGTGTCCAACTGCATGTTCTGTCTCTTAACTACGAACCAAGCATGCAAAAGGCATGACATGCACTCCTTGTCATCCTTCAACTCGAGCAACACTTAGAGTTGGGTCCTTAAACAAGGTAGAAGACCTCATAACCCATTACTAAACCTTTCTAGGTCTAAGGAACTCTTCTTCCTACCTCAGAAGGTAAACACCTATATCGTAGGCACATAGGTACCAGAATCTTCATCTTCTCTCTCTAGGGTTTGGTCCCTCTAAAGGAAACCAAGATATCATCAACTTTCAGGGATCGATTTGTTGGTATGTATTCCCTGAGAGCCAATCATGGGATGATTGGTGGGATACATTAAGATTGATTTGATAAACATCAAAGGCAAGCTTCCAATTCTTTCTGGTTCAGTCATATGAGATAGTGATAGAATAGATTGAATGTCTAGAGAATGACAGTACTCAATAACGTATGCCTTCAGGTTCATGACCTGAATGATGAGATCATACAGATGCTAAGAGTTTGTACATTCTTGTTATGTCCCTAGTCGGATGTCATTATGGAAGGTTGATAGACAGCAATGACACACAATACTAGATTGTGGTGTTGGTTGATGACAGAATCTCATTAGTCATGATATAGAGATATCAAACCAAACACATAGGTACTTGTTAGAGAACAAGTGTACCGGACAGACCCACCGTTAGTTAGATACATGGAACCCTGACATGGTAGTCACAGTTAGTACTCACATTGATGGTGGTGAGTGTGATTCTTAGACCTGAAATCACTACGCTCAACATATGTCGTTGGGCACACTTTGACATCATCAAACACAGTCCTGAAACATGGGTCGTTATAAAGGTGATGATTGGGTGGCTTTGACAGATGGGGCTTTTGAGGGTTGAGTGATAGATATGGGATTTGTCCCTCCTGAGGGAGTTTGATATCCATGGCCACTTGATGAGTAGGATTGAGAAAGGCATGCACGCATGTGTGAGTCAGTATGTGATACTGATGTCATAACATATCTCTTCCAATCTACTCTAAGATCAAGAAAGTGAATGAACGTTGACAGGATGACTGTTCCATGCCTCGAGTTCATTCGGGATATCAGCGACAAAGGAATTATACATTCACTGTAACACCATTCACAGATTGTAGGATTGAAAGTTGTTCTCCAACTTTCTACTTTCACTTGGGTAGCACTGATGTGTGACTAGGCACCGCTCTTTACTTGTGAAGTCATAAATGTTATGGACTTTCACTGCCAATGTGAAATGGACCTACAGGGTCACACACATAGGATTTAACCTGGAAGAGGAGTTTTCTCCACAAACAATGTTTAGATTGATTACTAAAGGAGTTTAGTAGTTCAAATAAACACTCAATTGATTGATAGCTCAAGATCATAGTGTTCAAGGTGTTGGACACATTGATTGGAGTATCAGATTGATTGAAATCACAATTGACTGATTCTGCACAATCTGCACTCCCAACCGATCGGCTCATGTGATGAACCGATCGGCTGAGTTTGGCGAACCGGTCGGCTCAAGTGTTGAGCCGATCGGTTCATGTACAGGGTGAAATGATTGCTTCAAGTGTTGAAACGATCGATTCAACTGGTGCAACCGAGCAAGTTGGGAAAGTAGGATTGGTGAGAATTTTCCTTATGTTTCACTTGCCCAATTTGATTGGAACAAGGATTAGTATTCGATACCAATTAGAAACAAAAGAAGGAAAGTCTATCGGGAACCGACCAGGACCACCAACCGACCGGTTCACTTGTGAACCAACCGGTTCACTTGTGAACTGACCGGTTCACTTGTGAACCGACTGGTTGATGTGTCCCAACGGACCGGTTCACTTGTGAACCGACCGATTCAGGTCGCCAACTGACCGTTTCAGTTGTGAAATGATCGGTTCAGGTTGCGAGTTGGTTGTTTTGTGGAAAATCTCGAACCCTTCTACTCCTGCTTTTAGTCCCGCATTGCCTGGGATGGAGAACCCTATCCCATGACCCTCCTATATATAGGGGTATTAGGGGCTTCTCAAAGTACAACTCAGTGCTACCAGTTGCTCTGCAAAGTAGTCGTTCTCTCTGGTTTTGGTAACCGAGAGAGAGCCCGAGCAAGTGCTACCCACAAAGGGAGGTGCAGCAAGGGAAAGACAACTGTAGTTGCAACTGGAGGTAGGAGAGTGTGTTGGCGACTAGTACGTCAACAGGAGGGTGCGACTCCTTCCAATTCCTTGAGGGACAAGGAGATTGGAGTTCCAGGTGGTCCGTGTGGACTACTTCAGAGGCGGGAGGTTTCTGCCGCTAGGAGGACTACCTTCAATCCTGTCAGTCCTGGTGCGACCAGGAGCTGCACAGACACCGTCCAAGACCGGAGGTGAAGATCGCGCAAGGAGCGAGGTATTGTCATCGAGCAAGCCTCGGGACAAGGTATGATTCCACAAACCATCCTTTCCTATTGTATAGATGTTGACGTGTTTCCCTGTTCCACGTTTGGGGGAGAAATTTTTTTTGTTTCCGCTGCCTTCTCTGCCTCCCCTAAAACCCAACAGTGGTATCAGAGCCACGTCAACTACTCTATACTTTAGGAATATCGATATGATCGATTTTGGTTTGTCACCTTTATTTATTGCATACGATGCGAATAAAACTGGCTTTATGCATGTCCAATCCTAAATCCACAAATCCAAATTACATATATGATATGTATTTTTAATGCACTCGATACGCATCACCCTTAAACGAGTTTTGTGGTGGATGTATAGTGTGGTTTTGGCCAATAAACCCTATCTGTGTATGGTTGTTTGTGGTTGCTTGCATCTCAGTCTGTGCACCGATCTTCCTTCTCCTATTCCTGATGTAACTCAAAATAATTCGAGATTTCTTTCCTACCTTTGCTCCCCTCGAATGTAACTCGAGGTTTCTCCTTTTACAATGTAAAATAGGATAGATTTTATTTCCTATTATATTGAAGAACGGCGGACATCCTGACGGCAGATGAGACGATCGGTTCAAGGCGTGAACCGATCGGTTGACGTTCCAAACGATCGGTTAAAGGAGTGAGCCGATCGGTTGATGACCGGTTCGAGGTGCGAGATGAGCGGTTGGCGGCCATGAAGAGATGTACAGCGACCAAGTGAACTGATCAGTTGGAGGAGACAACCGATCGGCTGGTGGCACCCATATGATCGGCCAGAGAGAGGATATCATTCATATGATGAGTTGATCAACTCAGAAGGCAAAGCATATTCATCGTGTTTGCTTTGGGTCAGACTTAACAAGGTGACCTAGATAGGATCTAGCACCTTGAGGCATGGAGATGATCATGGAAACAAGTTTCATATGACATCTTATCAAGAGTTGTATATGATGCAATTGGCAAGAGTTTCCTACCTGAGAGATCTATGTTGTGGGTGACAGCCCTAGCTGGTCCATGCTTTGAGGATTTCAAGATCTTTCCCACTATAAGGTTGTACACTGCAATCTTCCGAATTGATGGTGAGGTCTATCAATTTGAAGTAAAATAGTGGGAGCGATAATTAATTAAAGGCCTAATTATATCATCAACTTTTCAAATCAATCAAATAAGTTAAAAATGAGTTTTTGGACTAAAACTACATTTTTCCTTTGTAGTGAAAATGACAACAAACAACAATCACTTCTCTTTGCGATCGGTCCTTCAAAAGGATAGACTAAATGGGACAAACTTCCACGACTGTTATAGGACGTTGAGAATTGTTCTCACTCAAGAGCGAAAGCTCTATGTCCTGGATACTCCAATTCCAGAGGAACCTGCTCCTAATGCACCAAAGACAGAAAGGGATGCTTACAAGAAGCATTTTGATGATGCCATTGATGCAAAGTTCTTGATGTTGTGCTCCATGAACCATGACTTCTAGAGACAACATGAGAATATGGGTGTCATTGAGATGATTCAGCATCTCAGGAACCTGTATGAAGATCAGGCACGACAAGAGAGATACAATGTCTCAAGGGCACTGTTCAAGTGTGTCATGACAGAAGGAGATCCAGTTGGTCCTCACACACTCAAGATTATTGGGTATGTGGAGAACCTGCAAATACTGGGATTTCCACTGAGCCAAGAGTTGGCTACTGACCTGATACTATAATCGTTGCCAGAATCTTACAATCAATTTGTGATGAACTACAACATGATCAACTTTGATAGGCCACTGTCAGAGTTTTTAGGCATGTTGAGGACAGCCGAGACACAGATGAAGAAGGACAAGCCTAAGTCTGTGATGGTGATCATGAGCAAGAAAGGCAAGTCCAAGCACAAGGGCAAGGGCAAAGCTAAGAAAGGCTCTGATGCTAGCCAGGAGCCCAAGACGACTTCAGCTCTCAAGGCCAAGGGAGGCGTGACCAAGAAAGGCAATTGCCACCATTATCAAAAGCCAGGACATTGGAAAAGGAATTGTCCTCACTGTCTGGAAGAACAAAAGAAGAAGGAGGCAACATACGTCTCTACTTAAAGGTGTCATGAAAGTAAACTTGTAACACTTTTTGAGGTATATGATACCAAAATGTAAAGTGTAAAGCACTCAATAAATGAGGCAAGTGTTTCCGCCATAGATAGGAGTACTTTAGTTTATTTTCATCCTAAAAGGCATGTAATACAGTTATGAACTGCTATTTCATATTTGCCAATAGGTAGAAACACTTTATTTTTGCATATTGTATGACAATGATGGCAATCAATAAAGTTGATGTTTCAATCTTTTAAAGATATGATCTTTGTGGCAATGCCTTGCTTATCTTGTGGTATTTGATATGCATAAGATAAAATGATACCTAAAAGTTATAGATAACTCAAACAATCAAATTAGCATCAATCATGAGAAATTCATTTCTGGTTTCCATATGATGGATAAATCTAGACTCTTTTGGTTAGTGGACCATTAAGAAACATGAATATCTTAGACATGATTAATCAATCTTCACTAATGGTAGTGGGAGAATGATTTTCCTATCAGGTATAATGTGTGTGATGTATTTACATACCTATTGGAACAAATGCTAATACTTCAAATATGAATATCTTGAAGTGTTCAAGATTATCATAAATGAAGTGAAAATTTGGTAAAGTGTTAATTCTTGATGAGATCAATGAATGAAATACTTGGACCAAATGTTTGAGATCCTTATGAGTGATTATGATAGTGTATCATAGTGAACTCACGATTAAGGCATGGTGATGTCTAAATCAAGAAGGGATCATACTCTAAGGAGTTAGAGAATGATTATCAAATAACTGAATTCTTCTTAATAAAACAATACCCCACACTAATAAAGGACATTGAGAATCACAAGGAGTTGTGAGTTCTTATATCCTTGACAGATACACCTCAATTATTTATTTGATGAGTTGTTCATGTGATGAGTCAACTATCCAGATGAATATGAGGAACCGGATTTTGAGTTATGGTATATGACCATTACATCCTAAATGAATTCCATGTGAACCATAAGGTATGACCTTGATGGTAGTACCCATTGGATGGAAATCCATAAGTGCAAATAAGTCTTAAGTGTTAAGACACATGGATAACATTTTGAGAAGGATGATGCTTATTGGTTGCAACTTAATGACTAATACATTTGGCATATGGATACTAAAACCGCATTCCTATGAGGAATAAAACAAGGATGTGTACGTGACACAACCTATAAGGTTTATGAATCCACTAATGCAAATGAAGTCTATAAGTTACAATGGACTAATCAATGTGATTGATTGAGTAGAAGCAACTCAGAATTGGATCTTTACTTTGATAATATAGTCAAAGGGTTTGACTGATATGTCAAAGATAAAGAAGGGATATGTGATTTAGTGGGAGCGTGTTCACATTCCACATGTTGATGTGAAATGGAAATGTTCTAGAATGGAAATCCAAAGTGGAAATTATCTTTAAGGAAGATAGATATGTTTCCTATATGATAGGAAATTAGGAATAGAGATCTATAGAGATAGTTCTCGAAAACCTCTTGACCTGAAAAGAGAAAGCATACATTGGCAATCTGTATTGAAGAGTTCAGTATGCACAGATTCAGTGGGAGAAAACTTGTCCATGTTACATGGAGTTAGTATCCCAAGGCCAAGTATCCAATTCTTATGAAGAATGGGAACACTAATAATAGATATGGATCTATCATGTATGTAATCATCCCATTATCTTGCATGGAGAGAACAAAATGCATTCATCACCTTGTATGTATGACATGGCAATATGATGTGCTCATCCTAATAACTCGTATGTGGGACATGACGAGTGGATGTCTATCTACTTCCAGTAAGGGTTACTAGAATACCATGAGAACTTGATAAGTACTTGAGAAGTACTAGTTCTATGGAGATAAGGAAGAGTTCAATGTAAAGAGTTACATTGATGCGAACTTCCAAAAGGACAGAAAATTAATCGCAAAATATGTATAGGATATATAAAAGTGAAAGTTTGTTGATAATTGGAAGTGTTCCCATAAAACCATTTAAAAGGAAATGCCAAGTATCTATGTGTTAGGGAACAACAGTGGATACTATATGGATTTGGAAGTTCATGAGATGAACTTATTGATATTCCACTCATTGATGACAAGTATGGAATCCTTGATCATGCAATGTGGCTAAAGGTTAGCAAAGGAATACTAGATCACATATTACGACAACTCCATCTCATACGTATGACGTACAGCAAAGAGATGAGAGACATGCAATTAATATTGACTTTGGCAAGGTGTTGCCATTACTCACTATGTTCGCACTAGAGCACAGTAACATGTGGGACATGTTTGAAGATCACTATGAATATGATTCAAGGGTGATTGGCTCTCAGTGCAAGTGGGAGTCTGTTGGTATGTATGCCCTGAGAGCCAATCATGATTGGTGGGATACATTAAGATTGATTTGATAAACATCAAAGGCAAGCTTCCAATTCTTTTTGGTTCATCCATATGAGATAGTGATAGAACAGATTGAATGTCTAGAGAATGACAGTACTTAATGACGTATGCCTTCAGGTTATTGACCTGAACGATGAGATCATACGGATGCTAAGAGTCTATACATTCTTGTTATGTCCCTAGTTAGATGTCATTGTGGAAGGTTGATAGACAACAATGACACACAAGACTAGATTGTGGTGTTGGTTGATGACAGAATCTCATTAGTCATGATATAGAGATATCAAACCAAACACATAGGTACTTGTTAGAGAATAAGTGTACCGGACAGACCCACTGTGAGTTTGACACATGGAACCATGACATGGTAGTCACAGTCAGTACTCACAGTGATGGTGGTGAGTGTGATTCTTAGACCTGAAATCACTACACTCAACACATGTCGTTGGGCACACTTTGACATCATCAAATGCAGTCATGAAACATGGGTTGTTATAAAGGTGATGATTGGGTGGCTTTGACACATGGGGATTTTGAGGCGTGAGTGATAGATATGGGATTTGTCCCTCCTGAGGGAGTTTGATATCCATGGCCACTTGATGAGTAGGATTGAGAAAGGCGTGCACGCATGTGTGAGTTAGTATGTGATACTGATGTCATAACATATCTCTTCCAATCTACTCTGAGATCAAGAAAGTGAATGAAAGTTGACAGAATGACTGTTCCATGCCTCGAGTTCATTCGAGATATCAGCGACAAAGGAATTATACATTCATTGTAACACCATTCATGGATTGTAGGATTGAAAGTTGTTCTCCAACTTTATACTTTCACTTGGGTAGCACTGATGTGTGACTAGGCACCGCTCTTTTCTTGTGAAGTCATAAATGTTATGGACTTTCACTACTAACGTGAAATGGACCTGCAGGGTCTCACACATTGGATTTAACCTGGAGGAGGAGTTTTGTCCACAAACAATGTTTAGATTGATTACTAAAGTAGTTTAGTCGTTCAAATAAACACTCAATTGATTGATAGCTCAAGATCATAGTGTTCAAGGTGTTGGACACATTGATTGGAGTATCGAATTGATTGAAATCGCAATTGATTGATTCTGCACAATCTGCACTCCCAACCGATCGGTTCATGTGATGAACCGATCGGCTGAGTTTGGTGAACCGGTCGGCTCAAGTGTTGAGCCAATCGGCTCATGCACAGGGTGAAACGATTGCTTCAAGTGTTGAAACGATCGATTCAACTGGTGCAACCGAGCAAGTTGGGAAAGTAAGATTGGTGAGAATTTTCCTTGCATTTCACTTGCCCAATTTGATTGGAACAAGGATTGGTATTTAATACCAATTAGAAACAAAAGAAGGAATTTCAATCGGGAACTGACCAAGACCACCAACCGACTGGTTCACTTGTGAACCGACCGGTTCTGGTCGCCAACCGACTGTTTCAGTTGTGAAATGATCAGTTCAGGTTGCGAGTTGGTTGTTTTGTGGAAAATATCGAACCCTTTTACTCCTGCTTTTAGTCCTGCATTTCCCGGGATGGAGAACCATGTCCCATGACCCTCCTATATATATAGGGGTATTGGGGGCTTCTCAAAGTACAACTCAGTGCAACCAGTTGCTCTGCAAAGTTGTCGTTCTCTCTGGTTTTGGTAACCTAGAGAGAGCCCGAGCAAGTGCTACCCGCAAAGGGAGGTGCAGCAAGGGAAAGACAACTGCAGTTGCAACTGGAGGTACGAGACTGTGTTGGTGACTAGTACGTCAACATGAGGGTGCGACTCCTTCCAATTCATTGTGGGACAAGGAGATTGGAGTTCCAGGTGGTCCGTGTGGACTACTTCAGAGGCGCGAGGTTTCTGTCGCTAGGAGGACAGCCTTCAATCCTGTCAGTCTCGGTGCGACCAGGAGCTGCACAGACACCGTACAAGACCGGAGGTGAAGACCGCGCAAGGCGTGAGGTATTGTCGCCGAGCAAGCCTCGGGACAAGGTATGATTCCACAAACCATCCTTTCCTATTGTATAGACGTTGACGTGTTTCCTTGTTTGGGGTTTGGGGGAGAATTTTTTTATGTTTCCGCTGCCTTCTCTGCCTCCCCTAAAACCCAACACGATCATGAGGCAACCACTATCATCCATTGTTCCACATATCTTAGGGTTTTAGGCTTCCAACCTTCTTGCTGGGTTTCTTGCTCTCTCTAGAGCTAACCCTAGATCCAACCTCACCATTAGAGGTCTTCTCTTCATGAAGGATCAACCTCAAAAGCATGCCCTACATGGGTGAAGCCTAGGTTCGAACTTATGTTTGCTCAAGATCGTCCATAACCCTTTATGCTCCATCATGATTCCTTATCTAGGGTTTCATCCTACTTTCAGCACTATGACGTTCCCTAGGTGCCAGCTATACCCTACTTGCACAAGCCCATAGGGTTTCTAAGGTCCTTCACTAACATCATCATCTAAGGAGCTATCCTTTACCCTAACATGCACGACCCTTCCCAGGGTTGGGTTGCCAAAGGTGCTAGGTTACCCATGGATCATATGGCATCCCAAAGGCATGTCCTTTCAAACACCTGGTCCAACTCATCTCTCTCTAACCTTCACTTAGGGTTAGGGTTAGCATCATCCTCAGAGGATGTGCCAGGTCTCTACTTGCAATGGAGATCTATATCTCCAAGACTAACTTATCCTCTTGACAAGAAGGTCTAGCCTCAGGTCTCTTCTGAGGACATGACAACTTATGTCATACGACCTAAACATGTATCTATTCTTTAGTTTGCGCTTAATCTATTAAGCTTATGTCCATGACATCTTATTTACATGCCTTTCATTAATTTGATGGAGGATTCCTTAGACCTTATTAATCTTACCCATACCTTAAGAGGGTGAGGAGAAGAGGGAAAACCCTAATCCTTAAGGTCCTTAATAGAATTTGTGATGAGAAGGGATGAACAAAATGAGAAAGCCCCAAAGGTATCTTATTTCGATTCATACCCTAAGACTTTGGCCAGGCAGTCACACGGATCCGAGAGTCCTCGTATTCCGACTAGCGGTGCGGAGGAAAATATTGCCAACCCCTGGTCGTGATCCTTTTCTAGACACCTCCGTCTTTTGGATAATCCTCTAATAACTCCCTTGGGTTCTATGGAGTTTGTAAAATTTAATAATTATTAATGGTTAAGTGAGTAACTTATGCTCTGATACCAAATGTTACGACCCCACCTCCCGATAACCCCCAATTAAGGGAGACCGATAGGTCGAAGCCGCACCCATAAATTCCAGATCAAAGGTTCGGCAATTAACCAAGAATAATTATCAAATGTTAACATTCTAAATGGGAAAACTGTAAGAAAATAAACTTTCGCATACCTTTTTGAAAACATGGATCTCTAAACTTCTATCCACTTATGGATTTTACTCTAACTAATCCTCCTTGTATTTTACTTCATGTATTTCACAATATGCCGATTTACTATTTGTCCTTTTGGCTTGTACCTAAAACGCCGACAAACAAAACGTCGGTCAGCTGAAGCTGGTACGTGGGGGAAACAATAATTATGTAAATACGTTAACAATGTAATCATTTAACAACCAAGATTACATTTTAGATATAACTCCGCGATCCAAGAGTACCCTATCCTCTATGTTGTCCCCATTAAACCCCTCATGATCCACCTATAAGTGAACCAATTTCTAGGGTTGAGTCACATGGCACTACTTGTAAGTAGCCCACTCCTTAACTCATGGCAGACTAATGAGTCTCATGGCACTACACATAGGTAGCCTAGTTTCTAACTCTCGATAACCTAGACCTTGCTCTAGGATTACCCATTTTTTCTTAGCCTTTTCAAAGCAATAGAGGTGGACCCGGATCTAGTTAGTTATATACGCACATTTATAGTGATAATCATAGTCACTTTATAGTTGCATGAAATAAATAAACATCCAACAGTTATTTTCAAGCAGCCGATTAAAACCTCAGGAACCGCCGTGAAACTAGAGCAATTATTCATAAGCGTAACCACATACCAGATTTGAAGAGTCATGCATATTATTCAACATATACTTCATTTATATACAATCAATCCAATCAATAGATATAAGCAAGTAATTCAATCATCACACAATTCCTGAAAAGAATATGTACTCTATTTATTACACACTTTATCAAGAATCTACTTTAATGACTTGGATTCACTTTCTAGGGTTTCTAATTGATAAACTCCCATTTTGTGACGTTATCTTATTAGTTATCCTTAATTTTCCATACTCTTTCTTAGATAAACTAGATAGAATCATTAACTTTTTACTTTATTGCAGATTTACCAATAAACTAACTTTTCTTCTTTATAATTACAAAAAACACAAAAAAATTACAAAGACTCCACACGGTCTCAAGACCGTATGAAGACCACACGGTCCCAAGACCGTGTGAAGATCACTCAGTCTCAAGACCGTATGAAGACCACACGGTCCCAAGACCGTGTGAAGGTCACTCGGTCCCAAGACCGTATGAAGACCACACGGTCCCAAGACTGTGTGAAGGTCACTCGGTCCCAAGACCGTATGAAGACCACACGATCCCAAGACCGTGTGAAGTTCACTCAGTCCCAAGACCGTATGAAGACCACATGGTCCCAAGACCGTATGAAGACCACACGGTCCCAAGACCGTGTGAAGGTCACTCGGTCCCAAGACCGTATGAAGACCACACAGTCCCAAGACCGTATGAAGGTCACACGGTCCCAAGACCGTATGAAGGCCACACGGTCCCAAGACCGTGTGAAGGCCATATGGTCTCAAGACCGTTTGGGCTCAACTTGAGCCTATAAATAAGACCCCAAGGGTCACTTCAAAGGGGAGATCTCTCAGACTCCCAAAGGCTGCCCCTCCAGTTCCAGAGCAATTCCATCCTTCATCCATTGCCCCAAGGCTGCCAGTTTGAGATCCACGTTCCATCATCAAGCTACCTTCTCTCTCTCTCTCAACAGCAAAGAAGGTGGGAAGAGAAGGTCCTTCATCAAGTCAACCACAAAGTGCGAAGATCGTTGCTCTCTTCACTAAGGGTTCAACCTTCCCTCCTCCGTGGAGATGACGTTCTTTCTCTCTCTTCTCGCCTCCTTCTTTGTCCTTGACATGAGCGAGTAGTCTCATTCACTAGGGTGCGAGGAGTAGCCCTGCTACCCATGTTTTCATTTCGTGCAATGTAATTCAATTGTTTGCAAATGAGATACTCTCCTTTTCAGTTCAACATCAATCGTTTAATGAATGCTAGTTGCTTGATCATCAACTTGTGTTACTTATTATATTTCGGTATGAATTGTCTATGTTTGTCCCCTTAGATCTGAATATCGATTGAATGTTGGTTTTAGATGTATGTAGTCAGCATATGTCTGTTTCGGTATCTAGGAGTGCTTTCATGAGTGGAGTAAACTCACCCCCCCATCGTTGCACTTCCATACTATGAAATGGAATCAGTTGACGTATGGAAGTGCAACCTTGGTAAGGTCGAGGAACACATTTCATGAAGGAGTAATGCAAAGCAAGTGACTATTCGTTATGGAATGGCTGGCGTTGCAATACTCCACACTTCTCGTAGCTAGTTATCCGAAAGGAAGCTAGGACTACAAGATACTAACTGATTTAACTCTCTTTGCAGGTTGTTTCATTATGTTGCATGTCTTGATCCATGTGTAGCGGTGTGAAACCCGATAACATCCTAGTGGTTTTTAATCATTGTTTACAACCTTAATTTCTACATTCTTTCTTTACTTTCCTTGCACTTAGCTTAAAACCAAATCAAACTTTCGATCTAAATATCAACTGTTAAGTAGTTAAGTACGACTAAAATGTTTTCCATCTTGATTACATCAAGACCGTTGTACCGAGGATTTGACCCTTAACTATACTACGATAAGACTTCCGCGTGTCTTAGCATACGTGGGTGGAGATCTTACCATAGTACTAGCAAGGCTAAACTTAGGGATTCATCATCTCTAGGATTTTTAGTGGCGTTGCAAAACTCCATCAAAAATTGGTGCCGTTGCCGGGGACAACGGAACGTTTTAGCTTTTACTTAACAACTTCTTGGTTGATTAGGATTTTACACTTTTTCTTGATAACTACTCCAAATCTTCTTGATTTCTTCATTTCCTTCCATTATCTTAACGTGTGATTTTCTTTCTACTCAGGTAGAAAACGTGTATGCAAACCCCGCATAGCATCGGAATCTCCCCTGAACCAGAGTACGACTCTGAGGTAGAAATAAGTTTCCACCGAAGGATTAGACTTAACCGCCAAAGAGCCAGACAGATGGCTGAAGAGAAACGCCTTGTTGCAGAAAGAGTTAACGCCGCCATAGCAGCACAATGAGCACAACTTATTGAAGACACTCATACTCAAGTGCAAGCTGAGATTCGAGCTGAGGAACAAGCCCGCATCCAAGCCAAGAATGTTGCTGCTCAACTTGCGCTAAGAAACAAGCAACTTCGGGACTACGCAGTCCCGAAGAATTATGAAGATGATCACCCAGTCCGACCACCGATTATTAACATACCAAACTTTGAAATCCAGACGCAATGGATCCAGATCATGCAAGGCATCTCTTTCTCTGGAGCACCCGGAGACGATTGCATGGATCACCTTAAGAGATTCAAGTCACTCTGCCGACTTGTACCTCAAGCAGGAATCGCCCTGGAAGCAATAATGTTACACCTTTTCCACTTCACCTTATCTGGAAGATCACTAAGCTGGTACAATGCTTTAGATAGACACCCCATCATCACTACTTGGACTCCTTTAGAAGAAAAGTTTCTTGAGAAATTATTTCCACCTTCACTAACCTATGAGATTAGGGGACAGATTAATCACTTCGCCCAACTACCTGGAGAAACACTTGCGGAAGCTTGGGAAAGATTCAAGGAACTCCTGAGAAAGTGTCCTCACCATGGCATATCTCAAAATCAACTAATAAAAACATTCTACAGAGGAGTTAGTGATGATATCAAGCAATTTCTAGATTCCTCATCTGGAGGAAACTTTATGAGAAAGAACTATGAAGATGCTTGGAATATAGTTACGCTAGGGGCCGAGAACCAATCCAATTGGGGAAGGTCGTCTAACCAACCCAAGGGAGTTCTTAAAGTCTACAAAGCTGAAGAATCTATGGAACTCAAGGCCATTGCAGAGGCCCTGAAGACTATTGCTAGCAAGCAACAATCCCTCGAAACTTCTTTCGGGGAATATGACAAGAAGAAAAGCTCTCAAGTTCAACAAGTAAAGGCAGCTACTGGAACTTGTGAAGCATGTCATGCATCTGATCATCCCACATTATCATGTGGTCTGTTGTACAATGTCATGATGGATTTACAACCACTCGTGCCGCAATATGAGCCCATTATTGAGCATCCCGAGGACCAAATGCCAGAGCAAGTCAACTCCATCCATTCAATACCTGGCCAGGTGTATTACAATCTAGATAAACCAAGAAATCATCCTGGTTTTCAATACGGGAATCCTACAGGGACCGCCAACCCACAACAACAGACACAAGGTGGATCTTTCAATAGACAACCACCAGGATTTCAGAATAACTTCAATCAGGGGAATTATAGACATGGTTTCCAAAGATCTAACTATCCTAGGAACCCTTCTTACCAATATACCCATCCAGGGCTGCACCCGCAGCTGCAACAACCTCAGTTGCAGCAGCCCAACAACCTCAGTTGCAGCAGCCACAACAACCATAGTTAACTGCACCTCTACAACAACCACAAGGACAGCAAGTCACTCAATATCAACAGAGGGGTGCTCCTCCCCAATCATCTGATGAAATATCTTTGATTAGACAGATGCTTCAATCTCAACAGACTATGCTCGCAAACCAGCAAGCTCAACAAAAGGCCGTGGAGGCCCAACTAGCACAGATTGCCGCCCAATTGAAACCACAAGCTGGCACCTTTTCTGGACAACCAGAGGCAAACCCACGACACAACCAAAACAGACCAGAACAACTGAATGTCGTCTCCACACGGTCTGGTCGTGTCCTGCCTGATGTCACCAGAATCATCCATGATGATGATGATGTAGCTATTCTTTCCCCAACAGGAAACTCAAGCAAAGAAACAGAAAATTCTACTGAGAAAGAAAAAGAAAAGGAACCAATGCCAGAAGTCCCACCCAGAATTCCTTATCCGGACAGGCTGAAAGGGACCAAAATGGACACTAGGTTCCAGAAATTCAAAGAAGATATGAAAAAACTATACATTGATATTCCTTTCCTCGATGCTCTCTCCGAAGTGCCCGCTTGGGCCAAATACCTGAAAACTCTGTTATCGAGAAAATATACGACAGAAGAGCATGAAACGGTGAAACTAGCTCAGACCACTTCAGACATTCTGCTTAACAAAATGCCAAAGAAAAAGAAGGACCCAGGTTCCTTCGGTATTCAGTGTTCTATTGGAAATGGCTCCAGCAAGAAAGGATTGGAAGACTTAGGAGCAAGTATATCTATTATGCCCTATTCTATGTGTAAAAGATTAGGCTTCACTGATTTGTTACCTATGACAATGACAATCTAGTTAGCCGACTCTACCATAACTGCCCCTCTCGGAATTATCGAGGATATTCCTGTAAGAATAGGAACAAATTCTTACATCCCGTGCGATTTCGTTATTATGGACATACAAGAAGATCTACGATACCCGATAATCTTTGGAAGACCCTTCCTAGCTACCGCCCGAGCACTCATCGATGTAGAAGCAGGAACGATTATACTAAGACTTGGGAAGGAAGCTTTCCAATTCAGAGTCCTTAACAGCATGAAAGGACCAAGCATTCAAGAGGAAGTTTTTCTCCTAGATGCTATATATCAAATGTCCCAGTTAGAAATGTCTGAACCCTCCAATGAGTTGGAAAATGCCTTGACAAACCTGGAAGTAGAATTTTCGGCAAATGAACTAGTGCAAAAAAGCCTTCAATATTTAGAAAAAGCTGAAGAAGCCCCAACAGCCATCTTTGAAGAACTCAAGGCTGTCACCGTTATAGAAGCGACCGAGCCACCTAAGGCCCCTGAATTGAAGGCCTTACCCGAGGGACTCAAACATGTCTTCCTTGACAGCGAGAAACTTTGTCTAGTGATTATCAGCTCTACTCTGGAAGAAGACCAAGAAAACAGACTTCTTGATGAGCTAAAGAGACACAAGAAAGCTATCGGATATAAAATGACTGACTTAACTGGTGTAAACCCAACTTTATGCATGCACAGATTGCCTATGGTGGAAGAATTCAAACCATCGAGGGAACATCAAAGGAAGTTGAACCCTAATCTCAAGGAGGTAGTTCGCATCGAGGTTCTCAAACTCCTGAAGGCAGGTATCATCTACCCAATCTCGGATTCTCAATGGGTAAGCCCCGTGCAGGTGGTCCCTAAAAAAGGGGGGACCACTGTTGTTCTCAATGATAAGAATGAACTGGTACCTACTAGAACAGTAACTGGGTGGAGAATGTGCATAGATTACAGAAAACTTAATAAAGCAACAAGGAAAGATCATTTCCCCTTGCCCTTCTTGGATGAAGTTCTCGAACATCTCGCCCACCAAAAATTCTTTTGTTACCTAGATGGTTATTCCGGGTTTTACCAAATCCCTATACACCCGGAAGATCAAGAGAAAACTACTTTTACCTGTCCCTTTGGGACATATGCTTTCAGAAGAATGCCATTCGGGCTTTGTAACGCACCAACCACTTTCCAAAGATGCATGTCTGCTATCTTTGCAGGATTAACAGAATCTATAATGGAGGTATTCATGGACGATTTCTCAGTTTATGGAGACTCTTTCGACAACTGTCTGCTCAACCTGGTTCAAGTTTTACAAAGATGCGAGGAAACAAACCTCATCTTAAATTGGGAAAAATGCCATTTTATGGTTACTGAAGGTATCGTTCTTGGACACAGAGTGAGCGACAGAGGGATCGAGGTGGATCAAGCAAAAGTTGACGTTATCTCAAAATTGTTGCCACCAAAAGACGTAAAAGGGGTACGTGCTTTCTTAGGTCATGCTGGGTTTTACAGAAGATTTATTAAAGACTTCTCTAGAATAGCAAAACCCATGACACAACTGCTAACCAAGGGAACGGAGTTTAACTTTAACCAAGAATGTTTGCAAAGTTTCACAACTCTGAAAAATGCCTTGATTTCCGCACCCATACTAAGAGCTCCAGATTGGTCACAACCTTTTGAAATCATGTGTGACGCGAGCGATTATGCCATAGGGGCCGTATTAGGGCAAAGAATTAACAAGAAATCCCATGTTATATACTACGCATCCAAAACGCTTGATGAAGCATAGAAAAATTACACCACTACAGAAAAGGAATTTTTAGCTGTCATCTACGCGTTCGAGAAATTCTGCTCATACCTGATTGGAGCTAAGGTCATTGTCTACACTAACCACTCCGCTATACGGTATCTAATTCAAAAGCAAGATGCAAAACCTAGACTTATCCGCTGGGTATTGATGCTACAAGAATTCGATTTAGAAATCAAAAACAAAAGCGGAGTGGAAAACGTCGTCGATGATCATCTCAGCCGTATTGAAGTCGAGGATGAAAACAAAGTACCTATCCGAGACTCCCTCCCGGACGACCAACTAATGAAAGTCGCTAATGGATTCCCCTGGTATGCTGACATTGTTAATTATTTGGCAACAGGAATCATTCATCCATCTGCATCTTATCACGACAAAAATAAGTTCATTCATGACGCTAAGCAGTATTTCTGGGATGAGCCCTATCTATTCTGCTTATGCGCAGATGGACTTTTTTGTCGATGCATTCCAGAGACAGAAATCACCTCGGTTCTAGAGCACTGTCACTCAGGCCCCACTGGGGGCCACATGAGTTCTAAGAAGACAGCCCTCAAAGTCCTGCAATCTGGTTTTTACTGGCCAACCATCGCAAAAGATGCACATGAATATGCGCGATCATGCGACAAGTGCCAACTATCCGGTGGAATAACCAAAAGAAATGAAATGCCATTGAATATATGGCAAGAAATCGAACTCTTCGATGTATGGGGAATAGATTACATGGGTCCTTTCCCCCCATCTTACGGATTCATGTACATATTGGTTGCTGTGGATTACGTTTCGAAATGGGTAGAAGCTCTACCAACCATTTCTTGTGATTCAAAACCGGTAATCAAGATGTTTAAAGAGATAATATTCCCCAGATTCGGCATTCCAAGAACGATAATATCCGACGGTGGATCACATTTCTTGGAACGGAGCTTTGAAGCCTTATTAAGAAAATATGGAGTTAACCATAAAGTTTCTACACCGTATCATCCACAGACATGTGGACAGGTTGAAGTCTCCAATAGGCAAATTAAAGCTATCCTGGAAAAAACTGTCAATCGGCACCACACCGATTGGTCCACCAAACAATCTGACGCTCTATGGGCCTACCGCACAGCTTTCAAAACACCAATCGGAACAACACCGTTTCGATTAGTGTATGGGAAGTCTTGCCATTTGCCAATTGAATTAGAGCATAAGGCCTGGTGGGCCATTAAGCAAATAAACTTCGATCTCAAAGGCGCTGGTGAATTCAGACAACTTCAACTCCAAGAACTAGAAGAATTACGAATGATAGCCTACCACAATGCAAGAATCTACAAAGAACAAACCAAGATGTGGCACGATGGCCACATAAAAAGAAAGGATATAATCGTCAGAGACAAAGTCCTCCTATTCAACTCCAGACTAAAAATGTTTCCTAGAAAACTGCGTACGAAATGGTCGGGGCCTTTCACAATCAAACATATATACCCGACAGGAGCTATCATTATTATCGATGATAATGGAGGAGAAAGGACCGTTAATGGTCACAAATTAAAGAAATACCACACTCCGGCAGACAAATTATCAAGACAAACTATAGGGATCCATGATCCTATAACAACAGCATAGCTGGAGAAAAATTTTGTCGAGCCAGCGACGTTAAACCAAAGCGCTTCTTGGGAGGCAACCCAAGACCTGAGTACCACCTTTTCTAAGTCCTAGCCTTTTATTTTGTTTTAACCCTTTTTTGTTTTCTTTAAGTTCTTTCATCATTAATCTAAAAATACATAAAAATCCACATAATTTTGGGGCCAAACGGTCTCAAGACCGTTTGCGACCAAACGGTCTCAAGACCGTTTGGTAAGGGGCGCCCCCCCCCCTACAACCTATAAATATATCCCCCCTCGCCTACGTTCTCTCTTCTAGAAGCCCGGATTCTCGAACTTCCTTGTTTCATTCCAGAACTTCGTCTTTACGCTCGTCTCCCTCTCTGACGCCGCCATTGTGACAAAGTGAGTTTTCTAGCTTAATTCAGAGAGCGGGATTTCTTTTAAGGTGTGTAGAATGTGATGAAGTGAACTTTTAAAATTCGTGAATGTACAACAACACAAGTATTCATGTGTTCAAATAATATTAAGATTTGTAAGGGTGTTGTCTTAAAATATGGATGCTTTTTGATATTGACATTAGGATTAATATCCCAAAGTTAATATTGTTTTGAGGAATTTAATTGATTGGTCTTATAGTCGAGTTTGGCACCAAGGATGGATGTGAAATAGTTGGGCTGATGATAAGAATATGAGCAAAGTTTCATTAGATTCCCACACTCCTAGATGGAGATATCCAGGTTTCAAATAGACCTAATGATGATTAATTTGATGTGCTTGGGACCAATGTTTCACATTTAGAAATATAGGTTATGATCAATCGGATGCTTGTCATGCACACGCCTGCTATGGTTTTGGTTGAATTGACCTTAGTTAAAAGTTGCGTATTTCTATTTTGGAGAAAAGAAATAGTGGCCTTTGGATGCAGACCCTGAGGTGGAGGCTTGTTGTCTTTTGCTTTGGCACAATAGAAGTAGTGGGACGAAACCCGTCGTGCATGCCTGGATGCATCACGGCCACGATCTCCGATTGTGCATAGAAGAGGGACCAATCAGTTAGTCTCCACTCGTCTTAAGGAACAACCTAACCCTTCACTCGTTTCCATTATACCAGTCTACATATATACAGAGCTCTCCATTCCTAGCGGTTCTTCGTCGTAATGAGCGGCAGATGGTGGTTGAGGTCGAGTTCGGGAGACCCTGCAATGTTTCCTGAAGCTTCAGATCACTCCGGGGGGAGCCTTGCCGGCCTGGAAGTCGACGCCGAGGAGGAGCACGGTGGCCGATCGCAGGCCAGAGGCAACACCTTCTGAAGACCCAGCCGGAGTCGAGGCCTGGTGGTCATGGCGGCGCACAGGAAGACCACGGCGGCACCCTCACGGAGGTCGAAATCTGCAACCAAACCCTAGGATGCGAGCTTCTGTGGGAGTCTAAAGGTCATGGGCGGAGCTTCTGGAGGACTCGCGAAGGAGAGACGAGCGCTGAATAGCAGTGCCGGCGACTTGGCGGGGAGCTTGTGGACGGTGTTGTGGATCAAAGGCGCAGCAGCGGCGCGACCATGGAGGTGGTGTGGATCCATTGTCGCAGCCCTGGAAGTTGATGTGGAGAATCGGAGGGCCAACGATCGCTCGCTTGAGCCCAGCTGCGGCGGCGTTCCACGGCTTGACAGAGCCGCACAAAGCGACCCTGAGGACGCGTGAAGAAGAAAGGAAAGTGGACCGGGTCCAGGGCATGAATCGGCTGGCCCAAGTAAGAGCAGCGCCTCCTCAAGGCCACGTGGCGATGCCGGATTGGCCGCTTAAGGTAAAATCTTCAGTTAATATGCAGATCTTCTAAAATTCATAGAAAATAGCACAGTGATCAGAAAAATGCATATAATATACCAAAATTCTCAGAATAATGCGTAGAACAAACTGGAACATTTAGATCAGTCTTTTGATGCTTAAATATCAGTGATATTATGTAATATGTGTAATGCTCAGTTCTTGAGTAATAAATATCAAACGATGTTCTAAAATTATGGAAAAATGTCAGTAAACCTATAATTATGTTTATAATGCGTATGATGTCAGATATGGTCATGTTGATGTACGAAATCATGTGATTTGCTTAATATGTCTAATTAGGGCTTATAACCCTAAATAAAATGCAATAAATGCATACATGCTCAATAAATGATGAAATTTACAGAGTAAGTTCATATCAGTAATCTGAAGCTAAGAGGTAAATCAGATATCAGTTAGATGCTTATAATCCATGTTATATGAAGTTGACCTTTAATACATGGTTTAAAACCCTAATCTAGGTTAATGATGTAACCTAGGGTTAATTAATGTGCACAAAAATACTATGGAAGATAATGTTTGGATAATGAATCATAATTTGGAATATGACATCAGTGAGATAATCACAAGACAAGAATATAAATAATGATGAGAATATCCATAAAAAGATAAGCTAAACCCTAATGAACACGTTTAGGGTTAAGATGAGACGTATGATGATGAGAATCTGATAATAGTACATGGTCTTGTCTTAATCAGGGTTGACCAAGGATGTAGATAACATCAGGAGTATATGTGATTAGAGTGATCTGTCTCTTTGTAAGGTACGCTATTACCTCTTACTTGTCTTGTTATACAATATGCTTGTGTTATATGAGTAGTAAAGACTTGGCATATGGTATTGATTGAAATGATTGTTCTTGCATGATATGTTGCTCGATTTTCAATACTTATGGCTATGAACACCTGCAAACATAATATAGATGTTCCATCATAAGATAGCTCATAAACCACTAGGTGGTAGAGCACATGCACAATGATTACAAGCCACTAGGTGGCAGATCATATGATGTTTGTATAATGATCACAAGCCACTAGGTGGCAGATCATAAGGCCTAAAGACGTCAGAGCCACTCGGTGGCAGACGCACGAGACGTATGATGGAAATGTACTTAAAATCTGTGTTCTCTTTTGTTAATGAATATCTCTGTGCAAGTATACGCTTTTCTTATATTCTTCTATTACTGCCAAGTATATTAGTTTTATCTTATTGCCAAGATATGATGAGAGGTAAATAAAAGACACGTAGGCATACTCAGTACAATATTCATGAAATATTGTGCTGACGTGTACCGCATGTAATCTTTTTGTTTAGGTTGTGGTTATGCTCTTGAAGATCCAGGATAGTTGAGAGTTGTGTGGCGAGCTGATGTACAGGTGGACCTGTTGTCTTAAGATCCTGTAGTTTAGTGTAATACATGTATATGTTTAGTTTGCTGTTCAATATGTAATATCAAATGTTGTAACAATTCATGTTGTAATTATATGTTGAATGGTGAACATGTGTGTATGGTTTTATTATTGTTCATGTACATGTGCTATTGATGTTGTTTCCTTCTGACTCCCTCTGATTTTCTTCTTCTTAGCCTTGTGTGGGATGTTTAAATTGGGATTCTCGCTGAGGTGAGGGTTTCAATTTGGACGTCTCACATCAGATTAAGTTTTAGAAAATCCGGGGACGTCACAGGTGGTATCAGAGCATGGACAATAGCAAAGCCTGACATTTGCTCATTATGCAACTCAAAACTAAAGAACCTTGAACGTAATAATCTTTTAGGGTTAGATTAGTCGTCTTTTAGAGACTAGATCTGACCTAGCCTCTAGGTTAGCACCTAGATGTCTGAGAACTAGGCCTAGACTGGTGCTTGTTGAGTAGCAAGTCCTTAGATGTCATTCTTTCCTTGTAGTGCAGCGGTATGGGACGTTGCACTATTTGGAAATGATGTGCATCAAGGGAAGAGAAACCCTAGACATATGGCGCCCGTTGTCTAGAGTAGCTACACTAGTCTACACCATGTTCTCACCCTTTTCACTAGTTTTCATGACACTGTACTCTCTACTATGTGTGGGACACTCGTTTCTGGATTTGGTTTTGGATTCCAATCGGATCGAACCTTGATAGTTTTCTCTGACGCATGTTTTATCGGAGAAAAACTATATAATATTTTATTATGTATATGTATTACAAAAATGTGTCCCCACACATGTACGAGTAGGAGGTGGTCATGTTACCTAAGTGAAAGTGAATGACATCAGTCTAGAAGAGAGTGTAGTTCTAGATTAGATGTCTAGAGCCTTGTTGGAATATATGTGATAGATGGAATAGATAGAAAAGTTTGATGATGCGATCTAAGTCTTATATAGATGATATAAGTTTTGATGATATGATGATCTAAGTTGTATATACATAGTATAAGATGGTTATGATGAGCTATGTTTGCCTTCGAGGACTTAAGTTCAGTTTTGAGGTTTTGAGATAAGTTTTGATGATGCAAGTAAATAGGCTTTTATGAGATAAGATATGTTGAGTTAAGACTAGGTTGTGAGTCAGCATGAGCCTCGATCTCTTTTACCAAGGAGGACCTCTAGTGTTAGGACCAGTTTCGGGGTTAACTCCAGAGAGAGTGAGACCCATTGGGAGAAGGTTAGAGAACCTAAACTCCAAGATATGAGAATTTTGAGATATGTGATATGATATGTCCTAAACTAGAGTACTCCTGAGTGATTGAGTTGAGTTGCTTAATGCATGATTCCTATAGTTTGTTGGACCCTAGATGTCCTTGGGAGGACCAAACCCTAGAGACAAAGAGAGGCTGGTTACATGTGCATATGTGAACATGAATATGAGTACCTGCCATCCGGGTGAGGGAGAGAGCCCAAGACCCTGGAGGAGGTAGCTATGTTAGTTTCTGTGAAGCCTCATGATCGGGTTGGTGGTTTCCCGCATAGGAATCTAGTGGTGTGTATAAGAGAGTTTTGGGTAACCATGTTTCATGGGTAGAAGACCTATGAATAGTATGTTGTAGCATGTTTTGGTTTGTGCTTATGTGGCTAGAGTTTGTAAAGCTATCACTAGTGCCAATGAGGTAACCTGATAACCCTAGATTAAGAGAGGGAAGATAAAGTTTGTATATGAGATACTCATAGAGTTGAGTTAGCTCAGAGAGACTGAGCATGAAACTACCCTCGTGGTATGGGTTAGGAGAACCTCAATTGGACTAGACAAAGTTTTGATATATGTTTGATGAGCCACTTGTATAAGTTGGTCTAGCACAACCACGATATAATATATGTAAGAATGCGATTAATCTCGATATGTGATATATAGACATGATATGATGGAAACCTAGAGATGGTTTAATAGATATCAATGCATAAATGGCTAACCATGTACATGATAATGATGATAATTTGATAATGTTGGTTAATTTTGTGATGAAATCACTAGTAAATGTTGAAATTTATTATGAGCAATGAAATAAGATCATATGAATGAAAACTGTTACCAGAAGTGTTAAGCTTAGTGCTTAATGATGATGAAAATGTAATTTGAAGGTTAGCACAACATAATGATTATGACACCTTGATATGATCTAGATGGATAAAGTGAGTTAATGATAATTAACTCCCTCCTAAAAGGCATATGTCAATGATGAACATGTTCTAACAATGAACTAAATAAAATGTGGATGATACCTTGATGTATGGGTTAACTTGGGTTAACTCCTTTGGAACATGATAATATGATGTGGAAATCCTAATGCACGGGTTAAGATAAGGATGCAACCCTAATATATGAGATATGTAATGACATAACCTAAGCTTCTAAATCCTTATTGAGCTTTCTATGAAGTGATGTTTAACCCTAGATGTTGTAAATCATCCTGGTAGCTTAGATATAGTTCTAGAGCTCTGTTTTGAGATATGTTGCACATAGAATGGTGCCTACATATGGATGAAGGTAAGATAAGGCTTTCCCTGGAAGTATGAGTATGGTTTACTTTCGAGGACGAAAGTTCTTTTAAGATGTATATGATGTGACAAAGTGAGTTTTCTAGCTTAATTCAGAGAGCGGGATTTCTTTTAAGGTGTGTAGAATGTGATGAAGTGAACTTTTAAAATTCGTGAATGTACAACAACACAAGTATTCATGTGTTCAAATAATATTAAGATTTGTAAGGGTGTTGTCTTAAAATATGGATGCTTTTTGATATTGACATTAGGATTAATATCCCAAAGTTAATATTGTTTTGAGGAATTTAATTGATTGGTCTTATAGTCGAGTTTGGCACCAAGGATGGATGTGAAATAGCTGGGCTGATGATAAGAATATGAGCAAAGTTTCATTAGATTCCCACACTCCTAGATGGAGATATCCAGGTTTCAAATAGACCTAATGATGATTAATTTGATGTGCTTGGGACCAATGTTTCACATTTAGAAATATAGGTTATGATCAATCGGATGCTTGTCATGCACACGCCTGCTATGGTTTTGGTTGAATTGACCTTAGTTAAAAGTTGCGTATTTCTATTTTGGAGAAAAGAAATAGTGGCCTTTGGATGCAGACCGTGAGGTGGAGGCTTGTTGTCTTTTGCTTTGGCACAATAGAAGTAGTGGGACGAAACCCGTCGTGCATGCTTGGATGCATCACGGCCACGATCTCCGATTGTGCATAGAAGAGGGACCAATCAGTTAGTCTCCACTCGTCTTAAGGAGCAACCTGACCCTTCACTCGTTTCCATTAGACCAGTCTACATATATACAGAGCTCTCCATTCCTAGCGGTTCTTCGTCGTAATGAGCGGCAGATGGTGGTTGAGGTCGAGTTCGGGAGACCCTGCAATGTTGCCTGAAGCTTCAGATCACTCCGGGGGGAGCCTTGGCGGCTTGGAAGTCGACGCCGAGGAGGAGCACGGTGGCCGATCGCAGGCCAGAGGCAACACCTTCTGAAGACCCAGCCAGAGTCGAGGCCTGGTGGTCATGGCGGCGCACAGGAAGACCACGGCGGCGCCCTCACGGAGGTCGAAATCTGCAACCAAACCCTAGGATGTGAGCTGCTGTGGGAGTCTAAAGGTCATGGGCGGAGCTTCTGGAGGACTCGCGAAGGAGAGACGAGCGCTGAATAGCAGTGTCGGTGACTTGGCGGGGAGCTTGTGGACGGTGTTGTGGATCAAAGGCGCAGCAGCGGCGCTCCCATGGAGGTGGTGTGGATCCATTGTCGCAGCCCTGGAAGTTGATGTGGAGAATCGGAGGGCCAACGATCGCTCGCTTGAGCCCAGCTGCGGCGGCGTTCCACGGCTTGACAGAGCCGCACAAAGCGACCCTGAGGACGCGTGAAGAAGAAAGGAAAGTGGACCGGGTCCAGGGCATGAATCGGCCGGCCCAAGTAAGAGCAGCGCCTCCTCAAGGCCACGTGGCGATGTCGGATTGGCCGCTTAAGGTAAAATCTTCAGTTAATATGCAGATCTTCTAAAATTCATAGAAAATAGCACAGTGATCAGAAAAATGCATATAATATACCAAAATTCTCAGAATAATGCGTAGAACAAACTGGAACATTTAGATCAGTCTTTTGATGCTTAAATATTAGTGATATTATGTAATATGTGTAATGATCAGTTCTTGAGTAATAAATATCAAACGATGTTCTAAAATTATGGAAAAATGTCAGTAAACCTATAATTATGTTTATAATGCGTATGATGTCAGATATGGTCATGTTGATGTACGAAATCATGTGATTTGCTTAATATGTCTAATTAGGGCTTATAACCCTAAATAAAATGCAATAAATGCATACATGCTCAATAAATGATGAAATTTACAGAGTAAGTTCATATCAGTAATCTGAAGCTAAGAGGTAAATCAGATATCAGTTAGATGCTTATAATCCATGTTATATGAAGTTGACCTTTAATACATGGTTTAAAACCCTAATCTAGGTTAATGATGTAACCTAGGGTTAATTAATGTGCACAAAAATACTATGGAAGATAATGTTTGGATAATGAATCATAATTTGGAATATGACATCAGTGAGATAATCACAAGACAAGAATATAAATAATGATGAGAATATCCATAAAAAGATAAGCTAAACCCTAATGAACACGTTTAGGGTTAAGATGAGACGTATGATGATGAGAATCTGATAATAGTACATGGTCTTGTCTTAATCAGGGTTGACCAAGGATGTAGATAACATCAGGAGTATATGTGATTAGAGTGATCTGTCTCTTTGTAAGGTACGCTATTACCTCTTACTTGGCTTGTTATACAATATGCTTGTGTTATATGAGTAGTAAAGACTTGGCATATGGTATTGATTGAAATGATTGTTCTTGCATGATATGTTGCTCGATTTTCAATACTTATGGCTATGAACACCTGCAAACATAATATAGATGTTCCATCATAAGATAGCTCATAAACCACTAGGTGGTAGAGCACATGCACAATGATTACAAGCCACTAGGTGGCAGATCATATGATGTTTGTATAATGATCACAAGCCACTAGGTGGCAGATCATAAGGCCTAAAGACGTCAAAGCCACTCGGTGGCAGACGCACGAGACGTATGATGGAAATGTACTTAAAATCTGTGTTCTCTTTTGTTAATGAATATCTCTGTGCAAGTATACGCTTTTCTTATATTCTTCTGTTACTGCCAAGTATATTAGTTTTATCTTATTGCCAAGATATGATGAGAGGTAAATAAAAGACACGTAGGCGTACTCAGTACAATATTCATGAAATATTGTGCTGACGTGTACCGCATGTAATCTTTTTGTTTAGGTTGTGGTTATGCTCTTGAAGATCCAGGATAGTCGAGAGTTGTGTGGCGAGCTGATGTACAGGTGGACATGTTGTCTTAAGATCCTGTAGTTTAGTGTAATACATGTATATGTTTAGTTTGTTGTTCAATATGTAATATCAAATGTTGTAACAATTCATGTTGTAATTATATGTTGAATGGTGAACATGTGTGTATGGTTTTATTATTGTTCATGTACATGTGCTATTGATGTTGTTTCCTTCTGACTCCCTCTGATTTTCTTCTTCTTAGCCTTGTGTGGGATGTTTAAATTGGGATTCTCGCTGAGGTGAGGATTTCAATTTGGACGTCTCACATCAGATTAAGTTTTAGAAAATCTGGGGACGTCACAGCCATCATCTCTACCGCCGTTTCATCACTTCGTCGTCGACTCAGCTTCTCCGCTAACGTCTCCGGCTCCGTCGTCGCCCCCGCGCATTCCTGTGCTCCTGCTCTGCCACTCGCCGCACCCAGACTTCTCGCCGTCCCCACCGACAGGTAGACCACCCAGCAGTTCACCGACTTACTCCACCGCCAGACAGTCGCAGGTTTTCGAACTCTGTCTTTACCCATATCGCCGTCGTCGCCATCGCACTTCCCGGCCGATGAACGGCCGCGCGGTTCGTCTCCCGCGCGGTTCGCCTTCCTTTCGGTCTCCAGACCGTTTGATCTATAAAAAAAAGAGAAGAGAGAGAATACCCAAACCGTTTGGGACCTTTCGGTCTCCAGACCGTTTGGGACCAAACGGTCTCAAGACCGTTTGGGACCAAATGGTCTCAGGACCGTTTGAACTCAACCAATCTGCTAAAACTCAAACTCCTATAATATTACTTTGTTATAATTTCAAATTTAAGAATTCTAACTTTTGTTTTCCTGTCAATCATTTTAGAATGACATCACCTTCCAAGCAACCTCAAGGAACAGCTGATGCCCCTTTCTGGACAAGGGAACAATTAGAAGCTGAGCGGGCCAAACTACAACAAGTCATAGATAGCTATGAAACAACTGGACAGATCCCGGCAAAGGTGAACCTGCTAAAAGTCATGCATGAGATCAGACGCATCAACAGATGCTTAGCTGAAGAGCCCTCTGAAGAAGAGGTTGAGGAAATTTCATCCGACGAAGCCTCGAAATATCAGCCTTCCCTCGAGGAAGAATCACCCACTGCAAAGTCTAAGGGGAAGAGAATGGCCCAAGTAACCACAGCTGAACCAGCACCCAAGAAAAGGGCCAGGAAGCAAGTACACCCTGCCTCTGCAAGGGAACAAACTCTAGCAGGGTACATCCCACCATCCACCACCACCACTACCACCCCTGCCACAATAATCGTTCCTATTTTCCCCCGCATCACCACCACTGCACCACCACCTGAAAATCTTCATCTCCATAACATCCCTTCCATCAGCCAAATTCTTAAACCAACAAAGTATGTCTGCCCAAGCATACTTATGAAGATGGGGATCTATAATAGAATCCTCACTCTTCTTCACAATTCCAACCTCTCCCGGCTATGCTTTGTATCCGAAATTCCCTACATTGAGCCAACAACAGAATTCTTCACCTATTTCCACAAAGTATCAGTGGACATCATAGATAGAGCAAGGGACGGTGGTGACCGTAAAATAACCACCAGAATCTTTAACAACGAAGTGGTCATCACTGAAAATCTTCTGAATGAAATTTTCATCGATAATCAAGACCAACTGAAGAAAGCTAAGGCCGCTGGTACAGAACACCCCAAGTTCAATAAACATACCTTCTGGAAATCGCTAACGGGGTTACCAACTTTTGATGCAAAGACAAGAAAGGCCTCTAACATTCATTCTGGCCTAGTGCGCACTCTTCACAAAATCATCATTGGCGCACTATTCCCTAGATCAGAAGGAGGAGCTGTACTCATATCTGATCTCTATGTTCTCTGGTCCGTCCTAAATGGAATGCCAGTTAACATTGGACGACTTATGCTCCTCAAGCTATCATCCTTCGCCTTCGGAAAAGAAATTTGCACGGGTGGTCATATCACATCTATCATCAAATATCTTAAGATGGATAGACTTTTACCCAAATGCAACCCAATAAAGGGTGACATCCTTACCAACGAACAGACATTAAAGAACTCCTATATCTTAAAAGAAAAGGATGCAAAGTTGCACTACGTGTTCTGCCCCACAACAAAATCCTCCAGAACCCTGCTTCCACTTCCAGAACTTGCTGACTATGACAAGGACAAACTCCTATTCACAGACGACGAGATCGCCAAAATCATAGCCTCAGTCAAAGCCAAAGAGAAGAAAGTAACGGCAGGGCAAGCAGAACTCAGCATAAATGCCCCGGCAGCTAAAACAACAAAACTTCTAGTCAAATGACCTTCCAGAAGGCTTGTAAAGGCACATGAGCTGTCGGGGACACCAACATCAAAACCTCACCCCGAACCTGAGCCCCCCTTCCATATGAACATATTACAACCTCATCACTAGACTCTTTTATAATGAGTCTAAATGTTGAGCTCACTACCACCTCTCCACCTTCCACCACCCCAATATCTACTACCCCACCACCATCAACCACCCTTCAATCATCCTCCACACCACTTTTCACCACACCACCCTTCTCCACAACCATACCACCACCCCCACCCTTCTTCACTTCGGGCACCCCATTCTCCACTACAATGCCCGAATTCACCTCCTTCACATCCACCGACTTTCCATCAACATTCCCGGATCCATTTCTCTCTCCGGGTATGACACCACCTTTTCCACCCACCACCACCCCGACATCACTGGTGACCCCATCCACAGTCACCACACAATTCGCGAGTCCATCAACAGTGTCTTTTCTGCACGACACTACCATTCCACCCCGACCCCAGCCACCTCACTCTTCATTTACTGGGGTCCCCTTTTCTAACGTCGGTGCAGAATTCAGACGTCAATTCGACACCATCCGAAACCTCCTCACCGACCCCTCTAACATTTTGAATTCTATTTTTTCTTGTGTGCAGGGTCTAACACAACAAGTCGCCCAGATTGACGAGCAGAACCGTGCCATGCCAAGCATCCTCCAAGGAATCCAACAACGACAAGATTCAGTGGCCAAGCAAGTCGACCACATCGACGACCGCTGTAAAAACTTGCCCGAGTGGATCCATGGAGTACAACGCCAGCATGAAGCGTTGGCAAAGCAGGTCGATAGGATCTCTACGCAGACTCAACCTCTGCCAGAGACCCTCCGCGAGCTCAAGCAGCAACAGCAAGCTTTCAGCACGTGCCTGGACGACATCAACACCACCCTCACGCAACTACATAATCGCCAGGAGGAGTCGTCAAACAATGAGCTTATTCAACTAAGAGCTCAAGTAACCGACCTCATAGCACGACTCCTCTCATCCGAAGAGCGCTACTCTGATTTAAAAGAAACCCACGAAGCACTGCTCGAAACACACGAGAACGTGCAAGTGGCATACGACGAGCTCCAATCCATCCATCATCTGTGCAAGAAGAAAGCACATAAGAAAACAACTGATAAATCAGCAGCAGATGACGATGACGATGATGATGATGACGAGGAAGATTCTGATTCCTCCGCTGACTCCAACAACAGTACCTCCTCTGCTGATGACTTCGATAAGCCAAATGATGCTGGGGCAGGCCCCAGCCAAGGAACAGAACCAAAACACCAGAAAGACCACCAAGCTGGTGATAAAGATCCCAAATCCCCTGATCACACAGAGAACGTCAGCATACATTTTGGGGATCAATTTCTCAACTTTTCCACGGGATCTTTGGGGGAGGCTGCGAAAGAAGTAGCTTTTGCTAAATTCGAAAAATGTATCCTAGGAACCAGCAGCAGTGTACCAGCCTCAGCAGCTCAACAACTCTCTACACATGAACCTTTAGTGCCTGAACAGGAAGAATCAGAAAGAGTATGCCTAGACACTGATGAAGAACTAGATACTCCTTCTGATTCTGACAGAGATGACGATCTGCAGCATCACATGGATGACTTAGAACAGACTTCTTCCCCCACACCACAAGAACTACCTCCGCCGCCACCTCTACCTAGCAAAATGCACGATTTAGACATGGCGGCCATCTCTACCCTAGACGCACAGGATATCTTCATCCTAAACACTATAGTAGATGATGCCAAAGAAGGGGGGGATGTTATATACCAGAACACGAAGACTAAACGCAACCTAACATGTGAAGATTTCTGCTCCATCCTTCGATCCCAGTCTCCGGTAAAGATGGCAATGTTCCGTACTCTCCTTGCCAACTCTATCGAGATCTACAAAAGCTCTAGGCGACAACAACCAGTTCTCAACGCCTCACCCACACTGGGGTTGTGCTTACTGTACAAAGAACTACAGCACAAATCCATTACGAGGTTGCACAGGGGGATCGCAAGAAAAGCTAGATACATAACCGTGCCTTTCCAAGTCTGTAACCACTGGTTGCTCATGATTGTGGACACTGTCGCACGCGACGCCAAAGTGTACAATTTCTGTGCCAGTGATTTAAAAGTCGGGATCATCAACTTCGTTGGAATTGAAGCCGGGGAGGCAAGATGCATCCCTTTTCGGCTTCTAAAACTCATATGGGCCGCGTGCCCTTCTCTCCGCCAGGATTGGAGTTCTCCCTGGTTCAGAATAATCAACCCACCAGTCCAAGCCGCCGAAGGTTCTAGGGATAGCGCTTTCTACGTTATAAGGCACATTTTAGCGCTAAACCAGCAAGTCCCATTCACCGAGCTCATTAACGAAGATTTCCACTCCTTGCGAGGACGTTATGCCATGGAGCTTATCTGCGACAGAAGGTTCTTCAACGACCCTACTATGGCGCCAGATGACGTCCCTCATTATCTTTTTTCATCCATTCAACATCCGCTGAGGAGACCATTCAGACAAACCCTAGCGGAGTTGACAAAAGAAAAACATCCAACCAAAGTCACCAAGCAAAGTCAATGGAACCCTTACATCTTTGACCTGGCTCTAGATAAAGGTGATGTTGATCCGATACCCGGGGTTACCATCAACAGATCTTCACCACGTAGGGAACCCCAATCTTCCATTGAACCTTCATTTCCCAATTTCGATCAGGAAGCTTGCAAAAGTCTTTCGGACAATGAGCTCCAACTAAAAATGTCACGGTTGTATGCCGAAAAAGACGAGCTGGTATATATTGACGGGGATATATTGGTTATGGCAGATGCCCTCCGGGAAACCTTACAGTTCAAAGGTTCCATGTCTGTAAGTGTAATGACTGCTTATTAATACTTACTCGCACGGAATCACCACACGGTCTATATGGTGTCCGCTTACATGAAGGACGATCTTTTAGGGCTGAAGAACTTCGGAACAAAGGATACACTCATCTCTTATCTCCAACATACAACTCTGAAGTTCATCATGCTACCTTTCCTTCATCAAGAGCACTGGATGTTACTGGCAACCAATCTTCATGAAGGAACAATAATAATCTACAACATTTCCGACAGCCAGTATGATCCAGACCGGAAAGCATACACTACAGCTCCAAAGACACCAACGGAGGAGGTGGCAAAGGAGTGTGCTGACAAATTACACGATCTTTTGGGTCAGCACACGCGGGCATATGACAAAGATCACTTCAAACCACCAGCCTTCTGCCACAGGTGCCCCCAGCAAATCAGAGAATCCAACGACTGCGGCTTCCACGTCCTCTTCTGGATGTATACAATTCTGGCCATTCACAAGCCTATAGAGGACATGACAGAAGTGGACTACCACGCACTACGTGGAAAGCTCGCAGCCACCTTACTCAGAACTCATGGGGCAAATAAAGGATTAACTGAAGCCTAATGCCCTTGTCCATGCATCTCTCAACCTATCACTTTGACACTCTGTGGACAGAGTGAGTGATAAGTTAGGGGGGGAGTGCACTGGACAAGGGCGAGGTATCATTCTTCTTCAACCCTTCCTTTAACTCATACTTTTTCGCACATCATTTTCAAACTTTCTGTTCATATTTAGACTTTTTCCAGTAATTTCTTCAATAAAATAACTCTTCAGTATAACCTTCATCCTGGGAAAGAATCACCCCTAGCTAAGTTAGAGATAAAGTAGTCCTAAAAAAAATAACAAGATTAGCATACAGGCATGAATGGCATTCACATTTGGTTTTTATGCTTTTACTTCAATTCTATCTCAGACTCTTCACAGGTCAACTTCAGGGCCAAAGCAAACCGAAAACTCTCAAAGTCAAGAGGGAAATCAGGGGGAAATCCAAAATCAAGAAATCTCGCGAGTGGACCACCAAATAAAAATAAGTGCATGTCAGGAACCCTAAGAACAGTTTTCTTCTTCCAATAAAAGAGGCTTGGCTGCCCAATCAAAAACCCTAACAAAAACCCACTTCCTAAGCCTGTGAGTTTTGAATAAAAGCCAGAGTGTCGAATAAAAACATGAGAGTTGTGCCACGCATAAGGACCTATATGAAGAGCCAACAAAGATCTCACTCGGTCGGTACATACAGCTGCCCTCATGAAGGCAGATGTGTCGTGCCCAGTAATGAGATCCTAAGGTTTCCTAATATATGAAAAGACTGATAAAAGAGCTCACCCGGCCGGTACATTCAGCTGCCCTCATGAAGGCAGATGTGTCGTGCCCGGCAGTGAGTCTCTAAAAAGAATAGACAAACCCTTCCCCACTTGAAGGGGGAATTACACAATAAGCCTTTTAAGCCAGCCCTCATACCCACTCTAGTTGCCGGTAGGTTTCTCAAAAGAAGTATAAAA
Organism: Alisma plantago-aquatica; assembly: GCA_963693085.1. Taxonomy (NCBI): domain Eukaryota; kingdom Viridiplantae; phylum Streptophyta; class Magnoliopsida; order Alismatales; family Alismataceae; genus Alisma; species Alisma plantago-aquatica. The sequence continues at coordinate 168,235,606 of OY856410.1, forward strand.
CTGATTAGGGTCGATGACATGCACGTAATAAGAAAGGTGGTCCCAATGCGAGATTCATGATATGAAAGGAACCTGAAATCCATGCAACTCTTGATACTCGAAAGAGTTAGTGTAAGCAGAAGCCCTAATAAGACCTTGGTAGATCTGTGATCTAGAATTGAAGCAAGAGTATGGAAACCCTAATTAATTAAAATCGCCTCGCCACTGCATGCCTTAGCTCTATCTAACTTGAGGACAAGCTAGACTCTAAGTTAGGGGGGTGATAACCTCCCATTTTGTGATGTTATCTTATTAGTTATCCTTAATTTTCCATACTCTTTCTTAGATAAATTAGATAGAATCATTAACTTTTTACTTTATTGCAGATTTACCAATAAACTAACTTTTCTTCTTTATAATTACAGAAAACACAAAAAAATTACAAAGACTCCACACAGTCTCAAGACCGTATGAAGACCACACGGTCCCAAGACCGTGTGAAGATCACTCGGTCTCAAGACCGTATGAAGACCACACGGTCCCAAGACCGTGTGAAGACCACACGGTCCCAAGACCGTGTGAAGGTCACTCGGTCCCAAGACCGTATGAAGACCAAACAATCCCAAGACCATGTGAAGGTCACTCGGTCCCAAGACCGTATGAAGACCACATGGTCCCAAGACCGTATGAAGACCACACGGTCCCAAGACCGTGTGAAGGTCACTCGGTCCCAAGACCGTATGAAGACCACACGGTCCCAAGACCGTATGAAGGTCACACGGTCCCAAGACCGTACGAAGGCCACATGGTCCCAAGACCGTGTGAAGGCCATACGGTCTCAAGACCGTTTGGGCTCAACTTGAGCCTATAAATAAGACCCCAAGGGTCACTTCAAAGGGGAGATCTCTCAGACGCCCAAAGGCTGCCCCTCCAATTCCAGAGCAATTCCATCCTTCATCCATTGCCCCAAGGCTTCCAGTTTGAGATCCACGTTCCATCATCAAGCTACCTTCTCTCTCTCTCAACAGCAAAGAAGGTGGGAAGAGAAGGTCCTTCATCAAGTCAACCACGAAGTGCGAAGATCGTTGCTCTCTTCACCAAGGGTTCAACCTTCCCTCCTCCGTGGAGATGACGTTCTTTCTCTCTCTTCTCACCTCCTTCTTTGTCCTTGACATGAGCGAGTAGTCTCATTCACTAGGGTGCGGGGAGTAGCCCCGCTACCCATGTTTTCATTTCGTGCAATGTAATTCAATTGTTTGCAAATGAGATACTCTCCTTTTCAGTTCAACATCAATCGTTTAATGAATGCTAGTTGCTTGATCATCAACTTGTGTTACTTATTATCTTTCAGTATGAATTGTCTATGTTTGTACCCTTAGATCTGAATATCGATTGAATGTTGGTTTTAGATGTATGTAGTCACCATATGTCTGTTTCGGTATCTAGGAGTGCTTTCATGAGTGGAGTAAACTCACCCCCCTATCGTTGCACTTCCATACTATGAAATGGAATCAGTTGACGTATGGAAGTGCAACCTTGGTAAGGTCGAGGAACACATTTCATGAAGGAGTAATGCAAAGCAAGTGACTATTCGTTATGGAATGGCTGGCGTTGCAATACTCCACACTTCTCGTAGCTAGTTATCCGAAAGGAAGCTAGGACTACAAGATACTAACTGATTTGACTCTCTTTGCAGGTTGTTTCATTATGTTGCATGTCTTGATCCATGTGTAGCGGTGTGAAACCCGATAACATCCTAGTGGTTTTTAATCATTGTTTACAACCTTAATTTCTACTTTCTTGCTTTACTTTCCTTGCACTTAGCTTAAAACCAAATCAAACTTTCGATCTAAATATCAACTGTTAAGTAGTTAAGTACGACTAAAACATTTTCCATCTTGATTACATCAAGACCGTTGTCCTGAGGATTCGACCCTTAACTATACTACGATAAGACTTCCGCATGTCTTAGCATACGTGGGTGGAGATCTTACCATAGTACTAGCAAGGCTAAATTTAGGGATTCATCATCTCTAGGATTTTTAGTGGTGTTGCAAAACTCCATCACTAATCTGTATTAAGGTTTCATTAATATTCATTAGGGTTTCTTAGATCAATTTCTCAAACTTAATCCCTTTTAGGTTAACAAACCCTAAAAATATTCTTTTCCATTTATATGAACCTTAATTGCTCAACTATCCATTTTAATAGTCTTTTATACCCAAATTGACTTAGGATCATCACATCCCTATTTATTCATGGATTTGGACACTTAAACCAATTAAAAGACATATTCCCTAAATTAGGGTTTTCAATCTCATTAATGCATAGTCATGCACGAAACCCTAAATTAAGCCAATTATATAAAAAGATCATCTTTTTAGATCCTACTTTCACTTTTATTAACAATAGGTTAATATCAGCTTGAATTATCCAAATAACGTCATTAAGTCCATCTATCATCAAATCTAAGGGTTTTTCCTTAATTAAATCTTTAAAGATGATAACTTTATGCCCTTTTCAAATTCAAGCACATTTACGCACATAAACTCTAAATTAGACTAATCATGTGCAAAGCTCTTCCTTTTTTAACATAATGTACGTTTTTACATTTAACAGGTTAACATCAACTCTAATGATCCATTAAACCCTATTAAACACTTTATTGATTTCCCGATCGTGGCCCACACGGCCATTCTTGAGCAAGAAATGGGCCGCGTTTGCTGTTGCGGTTGCAACAATCTGCAAACATGTGGATGGAGTGCTTGAAGGTAAGAGTGCGGGTTTGATCCGTGATTCCTCCTGGGTTGTCGTGGAGGCTCCCTTCCTCCATCAAAACCACCAAACGATACTCTGTTGTTTCAGTATTAGATTCCTCCCTTCGATTAGGGTTTGCTTTCAAAGAAAGAGAAGAAGAAGAAAGGGATACATGGAACTCTTTGCAACACGACCCTGGGCTATACCCCTTTTATAGGGGAGAGTAGCCATGCCCTAATATGCTTGCCCATGAAGCAAATAAGGCCCCTTTATCTATAGGAAACCTACTTTCCTTGTTTAGGTGTAATCCTCTCTTTTAATTATTTCCTCATTTCTATTTGATCTTTGGTCCTTAAGGAAAAATGAAAAACCTCTCTTTTTATATTCCTTGTGCTTGGCGTTAACTCTATTGGCCACAAAATCCATTTTCTCAAAGCAACAATATATCCTTTAATTGAAAATACCACCTTTTGAAAAACAATACAAAATTCATTAATAATGCAATACATTATCGTCTTATTTTGCCTTTTTAGTATTTTCTCTTTCTTTCCTATTTATTGGGACTCCTTGGATCCCAAGACACTCCATTATTTCGAAATTCTTTTTATTGGATACTTATTATCCTTCTAGATGCATCATTATGCATTATTTCACATTATCTTGTTTATTTCTCATTTAAATATCTCTTTTTGAGGATTTCTTTTTATTTCTCTTTTATTTTCCTCATTGGCATTCCTTTTAATATTAGCAACCTTATGGATACGAAATTTCCCCAAGAAATCTCATTTATGCCTCTTTCCACTCATTTTATCATTATTTTCAATTTATTTCTTAATAAAGAAATACTTAATTAATATTTTCTTTTCTTATTGCTTTCTTTTTGCAACCTTGGACTCCTTGGTACCCAAGGAACCCAAGAGGCATGAAATCCTCTTTTTATTTGCCTTCTAGAGGTTTCTACATATTTCTTTTCTTAAAAATTCAATTATCCATTTACTAATTGAATTTCCTTGTTATTTGGGCCCAATAGCCAATAAAGCCCACAACACAAACACCAAGGCTATAGTAAACGAAATCCATTTATTTGAAGCAAATTATATCATTATTTGTTCAAATATCTTCATTTCTCACCAAATGAACCCAAAATTTGGGGTTGTAACAAAAACCATAGCAACCCACAATGAATGTATATGGCGAGTCTACCATACTGGCACAACTGGAGGGCATTCAGCGGACTCTAGGGGGAGGGAAGAAATCCAAAAGACACAGGAGGGATTTTAGAGGATAGACAATGCATTGCGGTTGGATCACCAATAAATGCACCATCAAATCAACCACATGTATTTCTTTCAACACACATAGGTTCATAGGAACCCTCAATGGGGGGAAGACTGGTGGGGTGCACTATCCACATATCAGGTTACCTACTTGCTTCCATATACTGACTATTGGGGAAGCTACTACCAATACCCTCCACCATTGGGAGGAGCACCCCCAAGCCACCACAACATCCATGATCATCTACTGAATCACTCCTATACTTTGGTTTCTTGATGAGGCCAACATGATTTTAAAGTTTGAGGTAGTAGGATGGTACACTCATATTTCACTCATTTGGAATTTTATCATGACATTTACTTGTGCTTTATTGCCCCTTATATTTTTATTATATTTTTATTCCTTTGAATACATGAATATCATGTAGTTCATTTCCTTGCATATTTTGCATAATTTTAAAAAAAAATCGTATTGTCATGCATTGCATATCATGTAAATTTTTGTTATTATTACATGTTTGTAGCTAGGATTTTCTTATTTCTTTCTTTTTGTTTCTTAAGGAAGGCTTATACGTGATTGAAGGAAATTTAGCACTATTTTGGCCAATTTTTCCAAAATTAAAATTTCTCTCCTAAAGCATGTTTTGACTGAATCTCTACTTGTTGAATTGAAGATGTTGACCATTGATAAATGCATGCCACATTCTCATATTTTATTGCTAAATGGACTCAATGGTTGATTGTTTACATGAGAAGCACCTAACTCATTCTTGTGAATTGCTTGGTTGAATCATGATTTAAGCAAATTGCAAACGCTTTGGGTTTTTATAATTTCATGATAAAAATATAGTTTTCACATTGCTTGTATGTCATTACTTCATGAAAATATTGGAGTAGATATACCAAAATATGACAAATTTTGTTACTTAGGTTCTATTATTCAAATAGACGGGGATGTCCAAAATGATGTTTGTCACCGGATCACTGCAGGATGGTTGAAATGGAGGAGTACAACTGGAGTTTTATGCGATCAGAAGATCCCTCTCAGGTTAAAAAGTAAGTTTTATAGAACAGCTATACGACCAGCCATGCTCTATGGGAGTGAATGTTGGGCGGTGAAGAAACAAGGTCTCAACAAGATGAACGTGGCTGAAATGCGTATGCTGAGATGGATGTGTGGGAACACAAGAAAAGATCGTTTGAGAAATGACTATATCAGGAATAAAGTGGGGGTGGCGAGCATTGAGGACAAGTTGCGTGAGGGCCGACTCAGATGGTACGGACATGTGCAACGCATACCTACTAGTGTTCCTATACGAAGCAATGTTATTGATCCAAACACTATAACTAGAAGAAGAGGAAGGCCTAAATTAACATGGGATGAGCTTATAAAGAGAGATTTTGAATCTCTACATCTCAATCTAAATATGGCCCATGACAGAGCTAAATGGAAACGAAGGATCCATGTAGCCGACCCCAACATAGTTGGGATTGAGGCTTAGATTATGATGATGATGATATTTCTTGTATGGCATTACTTCATGAAAATGTTGGAGTAACCTTTATGTAGGAGATCTCATGTTGAAACCCACACTAGTGCTTCCTCTTTTACTCACTTTTCTTTAATCATTTCTTGTCTCTCCACCTCATTAAAGGATACCAAAGAGAACATATACAACCTTGGCCACATCAAAATGTTTCAGGTTTCCATTTCTATATCTCCCTACTTCATTCTCACCACCATGTTCCTATCTACACTAAGTGTAAGGAACCAGAAAAAGAAAATGCTAAAAAATAAATAAAATATTATCCTATGTAATAACATCTAAATAGAGAAAAAATGAATTTTCCTATGTAATGGCACTTCAACCCCTTATCGCAACCCTTTATTTTATTTCCATGTCTATTTTGCTAGGAAACATCAAATGTAGCTCATTCTGATATTTTCTATAGACACGTGGGTTGCCTAGTGTCGATTGACATATGAGAGTGAAAGAATGAAGATAAAACGATGACCCTAGTCATTTTTTATTGTAACCACCATGAAATTAGCCAGAGTTATATGGCACCCATATGGATGGATTGTGTATTATATGCTCTACATGTGAAGTTTGTATGCTTTGTGATTTAATCATGATTGGTTTGTGAAAGAGGAGACGAAAAGGTGGAATTCTTGAATTTAATCATCATTGAGTGCATTTAGTCAATATACATACTTTGCAATGTGTTGAAAAATTGAAGAGAGATTAAATTGGAGCATACTTGAGGAAAAGTATTTTTAAGTTTGGGGTGGTGATGAAAATCCAATTTAGGGCTTAGTATTATGTTTTATTGCACTTTTTTCACATCTAAAGTAGTTAAATTACATGATATTTCACTTAATATGCATATTTCTTTCAAATATACTTATAGACATTCATTGCATGTTTTTCAGGTACTTGAACCACACTTGTTTGGACATTAGAGAAGAAGGATGATCCTAGGGTTCATCGACCATTGGAGGGGTTCAAGAAAGATCCAAGAGCTTACCCAACCTACCCCATTGTCCAAGGCTCATGTGAAGCAAAGAAGTACATTGAGATCCAAAGTTCAATAGAAAATTGCAGCTGAAGAACCTAACAAAGTTCTGGTACCAACGAACATCCGTGTTGGATAGATTAAAAATCATACAGAGAGTATATTTCAAGAATTGAAGAATAAGCTCAATAGATCCATCATTCAAGATAGTACAATCTTGTTATGAAGGACTCAAGATGGTCATGTTGCTCAATACGACTATGGTGATAGACTCCCAACATGCCCATTCTAGGTAGAATGGCCAGCCATTTCCTCATCTGACATGGACATGTGATCCACTAGATCGTGTAGCAACCTAACTAACATAGTCATGGGGATTACCACATCCGTGCCACCAACCATTCCAAAATCTCAAGTCAACTAGTTATTTTTACCCATTTTGGGCACAACTGCACACACTAACCACCACGACCAAACTTCCCAACACAACAATGTGACCAGAAAACTAACCCAATTTTTGCATTAGATTACCCATTCTACACTCCACTTGACCTAGTGCTTCCCCACCACCTATATATTAATGGGTGGCAGCTAGAGCACTAGGTTATCTACCTTCTACCCCCTCTTAGCTCCCCCATTTTTCCCCTTAGCCATTTCATTATTTCCCCACCTCATTTCCACTCCATTTCACCATTTCCACTACCAAAACCCTAGTTTTCTATATTGTTGACCACTTTTCACCACCATTCCATGCCATTTCACCTTAGAGGAGGGAGAATCTCGTCCTTACAACTAAGGGAGAAGGATTTTTTTTTCATCTACATCGAGCATAATGGCTACTTCTACCTCTTTCTCCTCTCGTTTTTTATTTTGCAAATTTTAAGAGTAGTTAGGCCCCTTGGGTGGGATGTTTAGAGGTAAAAAATGTTAGTTCCTGCTAGGGTAAAATGATATGTAAACATCACAATTTCATTTGCTAATGATTATGTTCTATTTCTATCACATGTCTCTCAAATTGGATTGTGGTTTGTGCTTGAAATCACTTAGGATTCTAGTAAAATTGCTTATATGTAGCTCATTAGGGAATTAGACCTAAGTCCTATTAATGGATCCCTAGATAGCTATCCACCTTCAACATTCTAATCCATTCTCCTACACCTAACTGATAGATATTAGTAGCTAGTATAGAAGCCTTTATTTTAATTAGCTTGGAGCCTTCTAAAAATTATAATGTAGGTGATGTGAGGTCTAAAACCTCATTTCCAACATCCATTACTACCCTCATCTAATAATGACCCAAAGAGTTTTTGTCCCTGAAACCTAGGCTTGACTAGATCCTAATTGAATTCCACCTAAACCCTAATCACACTAAGCCACTAAAGGGTGGATATGTGGTGATTGGGACTAGTTCCCATAAACATAACCTATCCCATGCATTGCCAATTAGTAGTTTAGGGAAACTCATTAGCATGTATATTGTTTTTTTGTTTGGTAATGTTAAAAGAAGAATGTATTTTCATATTATCACCCCAATTCAAATGACAAGTACATTCTCTAATAGCACACACTTCCCATAACTGCATTCCCTAATTTTCTTCTTTTCTTAGTTCATGCTTGCATAGCTAGTGTCTTTACATTGTTAGCTAATTGTTCTAACTTCTTCCTTGTTCTTGCAAGTTTAGATATTTAGTTTTCCTTTTTGCCTTAATCTCTATCTTAGTGTAGTGTAGATTTTTTTCTTGATTGTCTTAGTGTAATCTACTCCTTTTTTTCCTATCCTTTCTTGGCTTGTCATTTCTTGCTCATTAGAAACAAATGTCTAGGGTTACCTTAGGTTTTGATTCTTGTTCTCCCTTTATTGTTTTCATTCTCAACCTTAGTGTAATGAAAAAAATCAACCTTCAAACCCTTCAACTCTGGACTCCACAATAGGAACCTAGCCAAAATTAACTCATCTCTAGCGCCCCCTTTATTTGTTCTGTTTGACCCCTAAGTTGCCACTTTCCTATAATATAATTGTATGGAAATATGACAACAGATAGGTAGCTGAAAAAAAAATATCTACCATATGCCCCTACTACATACGATCACATCAAAGACTATGTAATGCGAAGACTAGTTTATGAGGTCATACCTAGTCCTGGAGCAAGTTCAGTAATAATTTCCTCATTGTAGTGAGCATCTTTCTTCAAGTCACACCCAGACAAGCATCAGTAGTAGCTCCTTGTTGATCACCACAGATAGTGGTTGACCTTGTCCTCCTAGCAAGAAAAACTCTTCACCTCTAGAGTATTCCACATGAACCACCAGGAACTCCTATGGTTGACAAGAAGGAGTTGTCCCTTCTTATTGGTGTACTGGAGCTAACTTGCTCTCCCACAATTATTTTACCTTTCTATCCCTCCCGTTATCAGATAGGACTTCCTCAGGTTCTGTTCATTACCACAACCAGAGAAGACAACAACTTTTAGAGGAAATTGAGTTGTGTCTGAGAAACCCTCAGTACCCCTCCATTTATAAGAGGGTTAGGGTCAGGGTTCCAACCTGAGTGGGAGTGGAAGGTACTGGAATTTCACAAAGGTTTACTTCCTGTGAGCGGAAGAATGGTCAGTTCATAGGTGAACTGATTAGTTGGCATGTGAATCGATTGGTTCAACCCTTGACTGGTAATTTCATCATGTTTCCCAATTGTAATTGTATTGGAAATTAATTTTCAATTAATTCTCAACATGATGTCAACATTAATCCTTGAATCAATCAAATTGATCCACCAATAGGATGGTTCACAACCTTATCCAGTTGGTTCATGGACCTGAGCCGATCTGTTCACTTCTTAAACCGGTTGGTTCATGATCCATTATGGTCAAAACAGGTTCAATTGACCTGACACACTGAAACAATTGGTTCCACACTTGAACCAGTCTGTTCACAGTTCAGTCAGTCAACATTCAACCAATTTTGATTAAAAAAAAACTTTTGATGAACCCGGCGTGTTGCTCCTTTCTATTAACCCATGTAATAACAGTTGTACAAGAAAAGGCTCTGGCCAAAGTGACCAGAGACTAACCAAAACAAAAAACAGGGGGGAAAGAAACCCCAAAAAAAGGAGAACAGGAAAGAAAAAACCAAGACCAAAGCTATCTATACATCACCAACGAGAATCTAACAAAAAAGACTGCACGACCAGTAGACAAACTCCTATCAACCAAGACAGTCTGTATCTCTGCACGCTTTTCCCCACAGCAAATCAGCAGAAGAATAACGCCCCACAAAGATTTGAGCATTCCTTTCCAACCAGAGATGGTAAAGGATGGCAACAAGCAGAGCCTTGCTTTTGCCCCTAACCATAACTATCTCATCAATCTTCTTAGGAGCCTCTCCATAATGTTTCCTGAACCTGTTCCAAATACCGAAACTAAATGCACAATCCAACAGAAGATGGGAGACACTGTCTTCATTGTTCTCACATAAAGGACATCTCGACGCTCCCTGAAAACCAATCCTCCTCAAGTACTCAGAACTTGGAAGGTGATTCAACATCAGCTTCCACAAGAAACACGACCAGCTTCTAGGCATTTTGTAGTCCCATACCCAAGAAGACCACGGGACAGTAGATCTAGCTTTCCTGACCACTTCCCAAGCATCCCTGCACTTGAAAACATCCCCCTCCTTGTACAGAATAGCATCTTCCCCATCAGCCTTCGAGACCTGAATCTTGTTCAGAATCTCTTTAACTCCTTCACTCCCCCTTAGATCAGGATAACACCACCTACCATCTTTAAGACAAGTATTCACTTTGCAGTTGAGCCCCTTACCAAATCTGATAACTTGCTGATACTCACAGCAATCAAGCAGCCTCTTCTTTTTAGAAAGCCAGGGATCAGTCCAAAATAAGAAAGTATTGTCGTCACCCACCTTAAAATTGATCCTATGCATATGCAGGTCCATGTACTTCAGGATTTTCCTCCACAGCCATGAAGAAGTAGCTTTAATCTCCACAGCCCAAACTGAGCTATCTCCAATGTACCTCTCATGCACCCATTTCACCCACATAGACTCCTTCCTTTTTGCCACATCCCATAAATTTTTGACCATACATGCCTTAGACCAGTCTTCAATCCGCCTAATGCTTAACCACCTTCCTTCCTTGGAACACAAATATCATCCCAAGCAACCGTGTGAATGTGCTTCTTATCATCCCTATCACCCCACAGGAAATCCCTCATTACTTTTTCCATATCAAGGATCACACCTTTAGGCAAAGGGAAGGCCGCAGTCCAGAACATATGATAGGATGAAAGAGTGGAAATAACAAGCTCAACTCTGCCCGAGAACGAAAGAAGCTTCCCCTTCCAAGCCTCCAATTTTCTCTTCAACTTGTCCATAATAGGACAGCACATCTCCTTAGTAAGCCTACCCGTGAATAAGGGGAGACCCAGATAACGAATAGGAAGCGAACAACAAGGAATATTCAGCCTTTCAGCAAGCAAGTCCTTCGCTACCACCCCTTTACTGAAGAAGACTTGGCTTTTAAGATTATTTAACCTCAGACCAAAAATGGCTTCAAACTTTTCAAAAAGCTCAACAATCGCCTCAACATTAGAAAGATTAGCTTTAGAGAAAAGAAGTAAGTCATCCGCAAAAAGGATATGCGAAACTCCATAATTGGGAGAAGCCATCAAGGGAGAGAGCCTACCAACAGCCACATAGCTTCTAATCAAAGAAGAAAGGCCCTGCATAGCCAGAATGAACAGATAAGGGGCCAAAGGATCCCCTTGTCTCACCCCATTGCTAGATTTAAAAGCAATCGACGGGGATCCATTAACAAGAACCTGAAAAGAGGCCGATTCAAAGCAAGCTGACACCCAATTCAACCAACATCCAGGGAACCCCATCTTTCCCATGGTAAACATAATGTAATCTCTGCGCACCATATCATAAGCCTTGGAAAGGTCCACCTTCACACACATCCTTTCTCCACCCTGATTAGGAAAAGAACTCAACACCTCATTAGCCAAAAAAATGGCATCCCCAATGCTTCTCCCCTTAAGAAAGTCAGCTTGATTAATATCAATAATATCAGGAAGCACATCACTCAATCTATTCGACATGATCTTAGTAATAAATTTATAAATAACATTGCACAACGCAATAGGCCTGAAATCTTTAAGACAAGAAGCTCCCTGAACTTTAGGAATAAGGACAATGAACGTTTTGTTACACTCCCCCAAAATCTTGCCAGAGTCAAAAAAATTAAGGATGGCCTTAGTGACATCACTTCCAACAATATCCCAACAAGACTGAAAGAAAACTGCATTCAAACCATCTGGGCCAGGTGCTTTGTCACCATTGTAACCTTTGACAACTTTCTCCACTTCCTCCTTGGATACCTTACAAGTCAACCTTTGAATATGAGCATCAGTAAGGTTAGGCAACATCCATTTTTCAGACCACCACACCACATCAGAGGGAGCAGAGTTAAACACCTTCAAGAAGTAATTCACTATACAATCACTAATGCCTTCCGGATCTTTAATAATGTTCTCCCCCTCCCTCAACAAATGAATACTATTGTGCACTCTCCTCGTTCTTAAAGTGGCATAAAAGAACCTAGTATTCTTATTACCTTCCCTCAGCCAAATAGCCCTCGACTTCTACCTAACAAAGCTTTCCTCATTTCTCCTAGCAACCCAGGCATTCCTCCTAGCCACCATCAACTCCTTATGCAACTCATCATCAAAATGTTAGGCATCCACCATTTTTTTAATAGAAATGGCCTTTTCCTCCATATCATTCACCACAGAACTAAAATTACCTACCTTCTCTCTATTCCACGAATTAAGATCAGCAATAACCTTGTTAAGCTTAAAATTGAATACCTAACTCTTTAGTAATTAAGTTTAATCCATATTCATGAATGAACTCCCATATTAAGTATATCCTATGTGTGTAAACCTATAGGTTCCAAGTTACATGGTAGTGAATTCCATAACTAATTTATGATATCATAAGTAATGAGAGTTATCTGGCAACAAATCATCACTACCCAAGTAATTAGTAATGTTGGAGAACAACTTCAACCTAGAATTTGTGATTGGTGTTATAGTGATTGTATAAAGTCCTTTGTCATTGATATATGGATCGAACTCAAGTCATGGAATCACAATCCTCTCATTGTTCAATCCATGTGCCTTGAATCAGAGTGTATTATCTGAGATATATGTGACCTCAATATCATATATATTGATTCACATGTGCATGCACTTGCTTTTCTTAGTCTCACTTATCAAGTGTCCAGGAAATCAAACTCATGCGAAGGGACAAACCACATCTAAATCACTCACATTCATCCTCATGTGTCACAGTGTACCAGAGCACCACCTTGATGGTAATCCTTATTCAAAATCATGGTGGATGATGTTGAAGTACATTGAATGATATGTGTGGAGTGTAGTGATTTCAGGATGAACCATAATTACTGGCATTACTATTATAACCTCAATTTTGCTTGTATTTAAAAAAATTAAAATACAATTGTGCAAGTAAAAGAGTTTTGAATGGAAATTTGTATGACTGACTTTAAAGAATGGATACCTATGCAAATTTTCCCCTGGATGGATGATTACATGGTTTATATTGTTTTAATAATCCAATGATGGATAAAATGGAAAATGACAAAAGAAAATACCGTAATAAGTAAAAGGAAAAATAAATAGAAGATAATCGTATACATATGTGATAATGGTGAGGAATTCTCTAGAAAGTGGCATGAATGACCACTATTGATTACTTTGTGGTTCCACATGGTTTCTAAAAAGAAAAGAAATCAAAATAAAGAAAATAGAAAATAGAGAAAGAGAATAAGATGAATTTTAATGCATATTATATGTCTTATAATTGGATGACTTGCATATGAAGAAAAATCACTTTTGTTTTTTTTTTGGTTTCAACATTTGCACACGAGTAGTTTATGTCAGAAACTACTCACCCTTAAAATTTGGGATTAAAAGGATGCATGGTTTGAGAGATATGGAATTTTGAAAATCCCTAAAGTGAGAGTAATATCAATAAATGTCACAATTTCGATTCATACTAGAATTAACTTTTAAATAGCATGCAAAATGTGAACCATCAGATCTAAGATCCAACTACGCATATTCATCCTCTACCTTCATCCAAGTAAGGAAACTAGGACCTTAAATAGGTTGTTTTTGAAAGAAAATTTCCTCAAGTTTCAGTGTACAAACATGTATGAAAATCATACCAATAAGTTCATTAGTTCAAATCAAACTGACCTACCCTAGGTTTCACCTAGGTTTGAGGTGTCGAGAAGAATCCCCATGGCCAACCCACAACTATAAATAGGGGGTCTCAAACCATCTACAAGGGCATCAATAGGTCACATAGCTTTGCCTAAGCCCCCCCCATCATTTTCATCACGTCAATTTCTTCCATTGCCTCGATATTCACCTTTTCCCATACTGCTATCTCACCAGAGGAACTACCTAGTTGTCCTGATGACACAAACCTTCAATGAGGAAACTGATAGCACTAACGAGTCCTTCACAAATCGACGAAGTTGGTCACATCTTCGTTCAACGCTCAAAAGACTGGGATTCAGAGGTCAACTCACGAGTTGACCAACTGGTTCACAAAGGAGAATGAACAGGGGTTGAAGAAGGGTCACCAGTAAAGGGCTATAATACCCCTGATCATCTTCAGAGCAAGTAAGATCATTTTGTCTTTTCCCTTCTTTTTTCTCTTAATCAGATAATGTAATCGTGGGCGGGCCGCAAAATTTGTCAGCATCGATTGGTCGGCCCAATCACATTGGCAGGGCGGGGCTTGGCATTCAACCTAGGTTGCATGCCCATATTTGCCTAAAAAGGTTCAATTTGTAAGAATCCTAGAAATTGATAGGATGATTTGATAATAGAAAATAATATTTGGTTTTTTCTTAGAAAAAAAAACAAAACTCTAGTAAAAATATAATCAGAGCCTACATTTGCTTCTAGTTTGAAAAGTGTTTAAAGATAGCACCTTTAATGTGTTAAATGAATTAGACCCCAAATTTTTTAGAGATCATGATCTTAATATGTCCAATTATTATTGATGATAAAAGATTGATCTTTAATGAATAAAAAGTGCCACTTGAAAGTTATATGAACTTAGAAACTCATGTTTTGGATAATTAGGGTTTCCTTAAAATAAATTATGTAGTTAATTATGAATTAGGGTTTGTAAACCCAATGGGCATAAAAAGTGGAAACTTGGGTTTGGGAATCTAAAACCATAATAAAACCCTAATGTTGACCTATAAACTCTAACTTGGGACCCAAGTCAGTCTTAGTGATGATTTGGATAAAATAATAATACATGGGAGTATTGAATTGACTTTCAAGGTAACCTTGCTTGGTTGATTGATTGCTTGCTCTTCCTTGGACATCTAGACTCTTGATCAAGGTATGTGATTATGCCTACAACTAGTCACTCTATTTTCTAGGTGTTTTTCAACATTTTACTAGATTGCTTGAAATTAAATTCTTGGACAAATTTTATTTCCTGCAATCTATAAAGTGATTACGGATATCATAATAGTAAGATTATAACTTGCTCGAACACACATACCAACTCTAGAAATTGTGAATGAATATGAAACTAAAGTCATGGTGATGACGAAAAAGACCAAGCCCCAGGTTGAGAAGGTCAAACCAGGCGCCTAATTGGGAACATCAAAGGAGGTCATGTCTCATATTGATAAGACCCATATGGCATCTAGATCTAGATCGAGAGGTGACCAATAAGGTACCTATCTCCAGATTGAGAGGTAGCCTTAAAGTCCATTATAGGGACAAAACCCTAAGAGAGGGTATACTAGAGGTCGGGTAAAAATAGTCGAGAAGTTATGAAGAAAATGTAAATTTTGATTCTCTAATAGATAATGGTTGTAGTTATGTTGTTACAAGTATATCCAGACATTTTTGGGTCCCCCACATACCAGTATAATTCATTATATTGATCACCATTTTGTTTGTATATGTTTTAGGATAATCTATAGTTACGCAATATGATGAAATCTAGTATCTAGAAAGAAGGCACAAAATGAAGAAACATTAATGTAAACATGGAGGTCATGGTTAGATAGATTTTATTTTATATTGCAACTTTAGAAATTCAAATCATGTAATATCAATCATGTACCAATCTTAAATTTAGTAGTGAAATTTATTAATTATTTCTAGTTTGTAATAATGGTCCTTGGATTTTCTAATAGTCCACCTGAATAGGGGATAACAGGGTGAGTGTTTCTTTACATTTGGTATCAGAGCAGGGTTTACTCTTTAACCTCTAACAATTAATAAATTTTACAAAGTCTGTAGAACCCAAAGGGAATTATTAGAGTGTTTTTCCAAAGGTAATGGTGTCTGGAAAGGACCACGATGGGGGGTTAATAATATTTTCCTCTGCACCGCTAGTCAGATTATGAGGACTCTCAGACCTGTGCTTCCTTCCTGGCCAGTGTTTGAGGATTTTACTCGAAATAAGATACCTCTAGGATTTCTCATCTATCTTCGTCTTTTTCTCTACCCCTTCACTCACAAAACCCTAGGTTCCTATAATTGCTCTTTGTATCTCTTTCTGAGTACTAGGGTTATGATAATTAGGAGTTAAGGCATTCTCCACTAAATAATAAAAATCATTTAATCAAGATGTCATAGAAATAAATTATGATGTTGTAATGTCAAAAAACTTAGATTGAGTTTAATTACATGCTTATGTGAATCAACATGGCTTGTACCAAGACTGTCACCATTCCCTACGACACTCCCTAGGATCACACTGAAAGTAGACCCTCTCACCGGAAGAGGAGGTCACTTGAGAGGAAGAGGAACTCAATGGAGGAAGAGACCTAAGGGAGCCTCTGAGGAAGGCTCAGAACCTAAACATGTTCATGTTAACAAATTGGACCTATAGAAAGACTAGAAAAGTGAACCAATGGTAGAAGACAAGGTCAAACCCAAAGAGAACTCGATAGATGGTGTAAGATCTATAGTCGGGCAAGTAGTGGTCCACACTCCCGATGCCCTCTAGATGGAACAATAGAAGAAGATGACTAAGACCATTAGTGACTTGGCCCTCAAAGACATAGCCAGAGATGAAAATGGTGAGACACTACACATTCATCCATTTGTGGGAGCCACCATTCTGGACTTCATGAAGCTGAACATTTAAAAGTTTTGGGGAGAAGACAATACAGAGGTGGTCGAAAAAGTTGATGCTAGGCTTATGGCAGTAGAAAATGGCTTCCGCATATTGGAAGTGTTTCCTAACAAGAAGGTCCCTTTTGCCACTCACCTTCTAGAAAAAGCAACCAAGATCTGGTAGGAGAACCACATCATGGGCCAAAATCTGAATGAATACATGATGGCCTAAATTGATTTTAAAACTATCTTCTCTACCAAATTTGTGTCAGTCACATTCAAGAAAGAGGAAGAGAGGGAGTTCACCTACCTAGTTTAAGGTAATCTCTCAGTGGTAGACTACACATGCAAGTTCCACCTTATGGAGAGGTTTGGCTACATGTTGACAGATAAAAGAATGGTGCATTACTGTGTAGAGTGTTTGTATCCTACCATCAAGACTCATGTAATGACGACCAAACCAACAAACTTCACTAATGATTAAAAAACCACCATGGACATGGAGAAGATGATGATTCCTACACCAAACCCACCAAAGGGGTACATGGGTTTCACGGAAGGTACTTATGGCCCAAATAAAAACCACAAGAAAGGACAAGGATGCAACCATGCCAAAGGAAGACATGGAGGAAAAGGGAAACCATAAAATGAGAAACTCCACCCGAGGTGCTTCTACAATGGATGGTCGCACCCAGCCAAGTGTTGATTCGAGAAAAAGGTGTGTTTACATCAACATCAAGAAGGACACTTTCAGGCCAACTATCCTCTACCTGACCCGAGAGGTCTGGGCCCAGTAGAAGCCCATTTTGTGGAACTAGCACCACCAAAAGCAGTAGTTGCACCAGCTGCAGCCCCACCTATAGGAGAGTGAAGGCAAGCTCGAGTTTTCACCATCAACAATAAAGAGGTTCAAGCCAATTCTAACCATTTGATATAGGGTAATAACCCTTAGAGTTTTCTTTCCTATTTTAGCTAAGCAATGCAATAGTTTGACTTGTTATGAAAAACAATGTAGGTGTGCTTTGAGATCATGGGACACAATGTAAAATCTATGTTTGAGTCTAGTTCTACTAATTCTTTATAACGACCTCGCCTCTTGGTAACCCCCAATCAAGGGAGACCAAAAGGTCAGATCTGCTATCCCAATAACTCAAGATCCATGGATTAACATTTAATAAAAAAAACTATTAAATTCTACTAAAACTATATTGGAAAGCTGGAATACAATAAATCTCTTGCATACCTAGTAAAAATTTCAAATTTCTAGACTTCTATCCACATATGGAGTTTATCTATCTAATCCTCCTTGAACTAATCATCTATATCTTCATAATGTTTCAATTTACTTTTTGACATTTTCTAAAATTGTAGATAAAATGCCGAAAATCAAAACATCAGTCAGTATATTTCTATACCGATATGTGGGGGACAATCACAATTTCACAAATATTTGCTAACAACCTAATTATCACAAATAAATTATTAACAATCCAAAGTTATGTTTTTGTTGTGACATTCTCAACAGCTTTTGCCCTAACCCTAGATCACTCTCTCTAGGGATTTGTCCTTACAAGGGACAGAGAGCCACCTTCTCCATCTTGAGCTAGGTGTTTGGGGTCACCTCTCGGTGCCCAATGGTCTTTCCTCTGGGGCTTGACCGAATAGACCTTCCCTCTGGGGCTTGGTCATGGATCATACATTAGGGTGGCATCTAGGTTCGAGAATACACATATATACTTAATTTTCATAATCATTGTGACTGTATAGGATTGCATAAATAAACACTCAACAGTTTATATTGCATCCAATCGATCAAACGTTTGAGAAAACTTTGTGAAACTAGATCGATTATTCATAAATAACCACATACCTGTTTAGCTGAATCAAGATAGTAATATTCCAAGCAAGGATGAAATCCAGGCAAGCAAGCCATTCACACAATAGGATCTTGAAACAACCATACAATTTCCTTCACTACTCATGTTATCAAGATCTATTCAATCTAACTTGCATCCTAGGGTTTCTAATTTCTTTTAGGGTTTCACTTGCTATTAGGGTTTCATTATCACTTTTGTCACTACAAACCCTAAATAAGTAAAACTACTCATAAACCCTAATTATCTTTTCCTATCTCTCCTAATAGGATTAGGATCAACAATTATCAGCATATTTCCAAATATTTTGAATTAAACATATCAATCTCATATTTTACCCTAAATTAGGGTTTCTACATGTATTAACATGAATTCTTGGTTTAAAACCCTAAAACATGCAATTTCTCATCTATATCAGATTTGAATCTTTTAATACCATCCAACATGTTATTACTAGTCAAAGTAACCCATTAAACATCATAGATTCAATCATTAATCACAATTAGGGTTTTATCATTACTTAATGCATAATCAAGGTTAACTTAAAGCACTTTTATAGCTATGATAAGATTCAGGCTACGAAACTATTTTTACTAGATTCCTTGTGTTCTCCTGATCAATTTTCATATATTACATATATCAATCCAAGCTACCATTTATTTTCTAAAAATTTTACAAAATAGCTACCTTTGGGCCAATGGCAGTGCGCCACCTAGTGCCACACTGGGCGCGACTCCCCCACTCTTGGATCTGGAAAAAGGTCCCTTCTGCCCTTCTCTTTTGTGCATAAGGTTGGGGGCAAGTGTGTATTTTTGTTGTTCCCTTTTCTTCAACCTCGCGCTCCCCCCGCTCGGTGGAACAGGCCTGCCGCAATCAATTCTTGAGTTGACTGTGGGCACTCGAGTCACTGGAGGGCGAGCATCGATGGATTTTGCTCTGTTGCTCCTTCCCAAACTCATCCATGTAGCTTGATTCACCACTAGTCGCTAGGTTTGAGCATGTGGTAAGAAGATGCCCAGGCAGAGAAGGAAGAACAAGGGCGGAAATTCACCCTCCTGGCATCAAACCGAAGCCAGTGCAAAGGGTAACAGATTTTGTAGCACTTCGCAACCCAGAGGATAGCCTCGACCATCAAATCGAGGTCCTATATATATAGTAGGCTTGGAGTATGCTATTACTACTCCAAGAAGTTCTTTTGGACAAAATTCCTACGTATCCCGAAATCCTAGCAAATCAAGGATCCCTGAGTCCAAAATCTCGTCCCGATCGCAATGGAATACCTTCCACAAATGCTCATGTAGAGACCATTGAGGAAATCAATCCTGAAAATTCAATTTCCCTATTCCTTTTCTAACAGCAGAGTGCAAAGAGCAGCCTCCGTTGGATCCTAATCCAATGGCTATCAGCCATGCACCAAGAATTCCTGATGAAATTAGATATTCGTGACATTTAAATGATATCATATTCACTTTAGGATAACTTCAAAATTCCATATCTTGAAAATAATGCATCCTTTTGCAACCAAAATTTGAGGGATTCTTTATCTTGCCTTAATCTACTCATATATCCAATTTGAGTCCCAAATTCCAAGGAAAAAGAGCTTTATCTTCATATGCAAGTTTTATTTTAATAAGGCTTATTTAATTGATCTATAATGCTTCTTATGTCATTACTTTTGTAACTTGGACTCCTGGGAACCCAAGGAATCCCAAAGATACGAAATCCACCTTTAGAGAATACTTCCTAGACTTTTGGAGGCTTCTACCTCTTTCTTTTCCCAGTATCTTTAGTTATTCCTTTACACTTTAGGAAACTTAAAAAATTCATATTTCCCAATCCGTTTATCCTTTTAATATCAAACTTTAGGGAGAAGTTCATGATGACTTAGACTTCATGTGTGCAAATTTTGGGACTCAAACTCAAAAGTATGAGGACTTTTCTTCATATACAAGCTATCTCTTAATAAGACATATTTTAAGCATATTTTCTCTCTCTTAATATTTAATTTTCTTTATTTGGATTACTTTTACCATTAGAAACCATGTGGACTCGAAATCTCATCCATGATGATTCCATTATCCATATTTCCACATATTTCTCATTTTTTATCATTATCTCAAATTATTTGATTTCTTCTTTTTCTTTTAAATCATGTTGAACTCATTAATATATTGTCATTCATGAAATCACATGCAAAAAGGAAATATTGGAAAGGGAATCCATTCAATACATATAATTCACACCATTACCACAATCATACATTTATTGGGAAAATTTCTTTTCCCCCATATGAACCCAAATGATTGGGGTTGTAACATTCTTTTATTTCAAGAAATCTTACAACTATGCTTTGTTTGGACATCAAGGATTTAGGATATGTTTTGGATGTCGCAACCTTGAGTGGTTGGATATTTATGTCTCTCTTGGAAACGATGGTGATACATATTAAGTATCTAGATAATGAGCTCCCTATGGATTTAATCCTCCTTGACACGAATGACTTTGAAGTGATAATCGATATGGATTCTCTCTATACTTATAGGAAAAAGATAGTGTGACAACCTGACTTTTCACTCTCCTATATTGTAACCTTTCTCTCTCATCAAGTATCATCTTACTTAATTCAATTCCATAAGTTAATGGTAGCGGACTCCCTTTTTGTCACATTCATGACTAATTTCATCATAAGTGATGTTATTTAGCTCAATTGATCTAAGTTTCATGCTTTATGGATCACCTTCATATAATAATAAAAAAATCCTTATATGTGATCATCTTGTTTCTTAATATATATCATGACATAGATCTCTCAACAACTAGTCCAATGGTATAAAAGTCATCTTAATCACACCGCTCTAGCCCAAGTTATGTCTTTTCAAATTTTAGCCCGATTTCACTTGATTTTGACTAATTTTGCATGATTTTATGCCTTATTGGGCCAAATAATGGTGTGTGGCACAAAGAGTTCAGTGCCCCACCCCAGGCTATCAAGTCATCAATTTGGACTTTTGATCATATTTCCTATGATCTGGACCATTGGATTCACCACCTTCGATCCAACGGTCAGGAGGTCTCCCTCAACCTCCGTACATGACTCCAGTGGTGGTGGTGCTGCCACCACCTAACCCTTCTTTTTCATACACCAATCCAAGCTCTGATCACCCCCTTTTTGAAAAATTGAGGAGACTAAACCCCCTTCATTCTCCATTCCACAGGTTTTTCCCTTATTTCCACTCGCTCTCGCACTCACAACCTCCTCTCCACCTCCTTTCTCCTTTACACAAAACCCTAGCCTCCGCCCTTGATCTGGAGCTTCTAGCTCCTGACCTGGAGTGCCACACCTATAGCCAAGGGCGTGATTGCAACCGGGAGGTCTCAGTGAAGTTGGGAGGCTCTTTTGCGTGGTGTTTTGGTGTAGGTTTGGGTAGGAGTGAGGCCCTCCAATGAGGCTTTTATGCAAGCTCAACCATGGCCGAAGCTGCTTCGCATAGCTGAGTCGACATATGCAAGCACCATATGATTGTGTTGAATGGACACGATCACCCTCCTTCCTTTCCTTTACTCTCATCCTCCCCATTGCAAGAGGGATCGGTCAACAACAATGTTGACTAGGTCGGCCACTGGCTGGGCGCCACATTGGAATGGACGACCCTGACCCCAGGGTATGGAGGCGGTGGCGACCAGTGGCCAATGTCGGGTAGCCACACCACCACAGTGGGACTGATGGTTGAGCTACCCAGCTACACAGATTCTAGGGACTAGACATGACCGTTAGATCATGGGCGAACTGCCCAGATCAATCAAAAGATATTTCGGTAATGCCTAGCTCTTTTTCCCTAAGTTCTTAATACAAAATTTGTAAATATGATAACTCCTCAATACTTTGGCAAAAGTATATGAAATTATATACCAAATTGATCCTTCCAAAAATATCTATAACTTGGAAATGGTTTCATAACATAAATAAGCTTCCAATTTCCCTGTTTTACAAAAATACAATCTTTGAATATGTTTAACAACATATACTGCATACTAATGATAAAAGTTGAACCTTTAGTGAACTTTTGCCCTCTTTCTCATCTAGTAAGTAATTATGTGCACTTTTGAACTATATGAGGGTCTTGATCTCACCATTTCTCATGAATGTATGTAATTGTATAAAGTAACTTGCTATTGGAATTTTGATCATGAACCTAGACTGGATTGCTAATCTTGCTTCTAATGGACATCTAGAATCATCCAAATCTTGAAGATCAATAAGTTATGAAATTCTATATGACTCTAATATCAGAATTAATACCCTTTTGCAATGGTTGTTTCCTAACACCAAATGCATGACTGAGACTCATTTGTGGTGATGTTTTGGACTTTGAACCTATGAGGTCCTTGACCTATTTTGATGCTCTCAAACCTAGTAGATATGTAATATTAGTAACATTATGATGTTTTGTGACTACATGTCTAAGACCAACCTCTTTTGGCTTATATGATGTATATGGCCCTATTTCCACCTTTTTGGCCTCTTATGGGGCATATGTGACTTGATCATGCTCCTATATTCTATTTCTTAATGTGGATCTTATCTTATGTCTTCCCTTCTCAAATCAAGGTTTTCCCTAATCTTAATGACAACTTTCTATTTGGATGGTTCACGTAACTCACATGTGGAATCTATAAGCTTTGTATGTTGGAATGTTGAATATAACGATGACCCTTATGAGGTTAGACCTTGATGACCATCCACTCATATTGAGATTGTTAATATTGTATGTACCTAACTGATCTAAACCATCATGTATGCTTGGTCCTCATGTCTTTATGAATCTTGACCATGTTTACCCTATTGTGAGTCATATGACCTACTTATGTACATAAATGACTTGAATCTTGAAATATGTTTATAATGTGAATGGAACGTCAAAATGACTTGAAACTTGAACCACACCTTCATGTTTACCTCTATAGTAGTTAACGATTCTCTAATGTATGAATAAGCAACTTGGAACCTAATTTGGCCAAAACCCTAAAACCAGAGCTAGTTAGGGTTAATTATAGGAATCTAATACATGTATAATATCTTATTCTTAATCAGGTGTTGCTTGTGGCTAGATGGTCAATGATGAGTCATATTATGAAATCTCTAAAATTAGGTATGGGATTTAATAATTATATGAGTATGACTTTCTTGATTGAATGTAAGACATATGTATTCTTGTTTACTTGCTCAAATATTTCCATGTAGTTCTCTAATGTGGTACACGATGTTTGTCTCGTATCTTGTTTTTTAACTTGCAAACATAATATACAAACTCCATTATACAAACCTCCTGCACATGCCTGAAGTTATGGGTAAGGACACGAGGATGGGCGTCCTACTTGAGTTATCAAGATAGGGTGGATCGTTGATAAAAGGGTTAGCTAATCTTGAGCAACCCTCATAGACTCTTCTAGTGAGAAGATGTCTATAAAAGGCGTTACGAATAGATCACATTAATGAATGTACAAAATGATGGTATAATTAGAGTGAAATGACATAAAACTTGGGCTCTCATTTTGCTAAATACTTAACTTGTTTATTCATGCTCGTTTACTTCTGTAAATCTTTTCAAATTATGCAAAGCTTAAGTATATGTATCTTTTAGCCCTGTATTCGGCACTGCATGTGTTGACCTGCCTTGTTTCACATATTTTATAGGTTCAGATATGGCTAGAAGTTGATGGGCTTGGTGAGCTATGTCAGGTGTCCTTGTTGTTAGATCCCTAGTATGCATGAGAAGATTTGTAAAATTGTACTCCTGAATATGTACTTGAAAGCTTGTAATAAAAGGATTATGCTTAATAATGCCTGTTAAATGTTGAGATTATGATTGGTACTTTTAGCTTGTTATCTGTTCATGTATTCTAAGAATTTCACACTTTTGCATGATGTCTTTTGTATTCATTTGGTTCATGGGATTGGGATTCTGGTTCCATGATAGATGGTATCAGAGCATGAACAATAACTATCCAAACATTACTCACATGAAATACAAACCAAACTCACCTTACATCTCAACCTAGAAACTTAATGAGTTGTCTGTTGTGGACTAAGATGACTTAGCCTCTAGGTTAGAACCTAGATGTTCTAGAACTAGGTATAGGCTTGTGTAATCCTTAGACCGTTTCTTTTCTCCTCCTTCTATCATGTAGTATGGGATGTAGGTTCAAGAGGGTGAGACAAGGAAGATCTTATCCTAATCCTAGACATATGTTCGTGGCATGTGCTTAGGGTAGTTACACATGTATGCACCATATTTTTCTAGTTCTCTAGGTGTCTTGTTACTAGACTACCTCATTAGTGTGATAACTCATTTTGGATTTGGTTTTATTTGAATGGAGTATGGTGGTTTTAATCGCTGGCTTTAAAGTTAGAGAAAACCTATTTCCATTATTAGTATATGTACATATGAAAAATGTTTCCACACACAAAAAGGCAGTGAGTGTCCATGTAGCCTAAGAGAAAGAGATGTAACATCAATTCTAGATGAGAGTGTTTAAATTCTAGTTGAAGTATCTAGAATTGTCTAGAGCCATGATAAAGGTTAGGCTAGTAAGTATCCTAGATGACTTTAGTTGTTGTTGATGATGATGATGATGTGACATTAACAGATGTTTCAAGTTACGTTTGACGATATGATATGAGTTTGACCATGCAACCCTAGCTAGACCTATCACCTTGTACAATACATGTGACTAGGTTGATGTTCTGAACATAGCTAGTGGGTTGACATGCTTGCTTGTGCTAGTCTTGTATATGATAAGATACAATATATGTTACTTGATTTGAGACCAACACATGCCTCTCTCTCCTTATTGAGGAGGACCTATTGCATGGGACATACGAAAAGGGTGAACTCTTGATATGAGCCGACGCACCATGGGAGAATTTTAGAGTACCTAAACTCCAAATTATGTGAAATGTTGAAAAATGTACATGATGAAATACATGATGATGAGTGCCTAACTAGACTACTTCTAAGTATGAGAGTTGAGTCACCTAGTGTTTGGTTCCCTCTATAATGTTGAACCCAATATTTCCTATTAAAAGATCTAACCCTAGAGGAAGAGGCAATTTTATATATGATGATTTCTATATAGGTGAGGGATATGTCCCAAAACCCTTAATATGATGTACATGATATGTGATATCCATGATGAGCCTCATACTCAGATTAGTAGTTTGATGTAAAGGAATCTAGGGGTTTATTTTATCTTATATGTTGGGTAAGAGTTAGGTATGGATAGATGTTGGGGGTTAGAATGTTTTTCCTTGACCTAGATAGGTCTTATATTGAGTGGCTCGAGCTCGTGCAGCTCCTTCTAAACGAGTGAGATTTAAGAAAAACCTTGATGTTGAAGATAATGTAATTCTTCAAGTGATGTTTGATTCATGAAATATCTCACTTAAGTTAAGACTTGATTCATGTATGAGAGGTCACTCTCATAAGTTAGACCTAATATGGAATGATACCTTTCATAAAAGATGTAGTTTTGGAATCATGAACTTGATACAACGATGCCTAGAAATCTTAGCTTAAATAATTAGGGGTAACATGCCTAATCTAACACCCAAATGAAAAATGATTAACTCTATATGATGGTGCCTGAGATCTTGCTTGAATGGTCATGAATACAATGCTTAGTTTCAGATTCAAGATGAAAAATAATAAACATGAATGATTAGAGTTGGTAAAATTTATGAGGAATATTAAAACATGTAGGAAAAATCTAGAGTAATGATGAAATGGATGTCAATGATAATCTCATTCGAAGTTCTTGCTAATGAACATGCTTGCTTGAGTAATTGAGAAAATAGATTTTGGTAATGCACCTTATGAGTGTATGATTACACAAAGAAAACCCCAATATGGTAGGGAATAGGGATTATAAAATCTTAATGTCAAGATGTCATAATATGATATAACACCAAGTGATATGTAAATATATATAAAGATGGGTACACCCTTAATTATGGAAACCTATGTGTGCACCCCATGAAGGGAGATGCCTTGATGCCTTAGTTTGGTTACCTAAGCATGAAAAATACGTCGACTTTGACTGTTGTCTATGATAATGTATTAATTTAGATGATGACATTTTCTTTTAAGGAGGGAAGGATGTGCCAACTTGACTTTTCACCCTCCTATATTGCACAATTTCTCTCTCATCAAGTATCCTCTTACTTAATTCAATTCCATAAGTTGATGGTATTGGACTCCCTTTTTGTCACGTTCATGACTAATTTCATCATAAGTGGTGTTATTTAGCTCAATTGATCTAAGTTTCATGCATTATGGAGCACCTTCTTATAATAAAAATAAAACCCCTTATATGTGATCATCTTGTTTCCAAATATATTTCATAATGTAGAGCTCCCAACAACGAGTCCAACAGTACAAAAATCATCCTAATCGAACCTCTCTAGCCCGAGTTATGTCTTTTCAAAGTTTTGCCTGATTTCACTTGATTTTGACTAATTTTGCTCGATTTTGAGCCTTATTGGGTCGAATGATGGTACACAGCCTAAAGAGTTGGGCACCCCACCCCGGGATACCATGTCATCAATTTTGACTTTTGATCATGTTTCCTCTGATTTGGACCCTTGGATCACGCCCCTTGGATTCACCACCTTCGATCCAACGGTCTAGAGGTTTCACTCAACCTCCATACACGACTCCAGCGGTGGTGATGCCACCACCACCTAACCCTTTTTTTTATCCACCAATCCAAACCCTTCTCACCTCATTATCAAGCAATTGAGGAGGCTAAACCCCCCTTATTCTCCATTCTTCATGTTTTGCCCTTATTTCCACTCGCTCCCACACTCACAACCTCCTCTCCACCTCCTTTCTCCTCCACACGAAACCCTAGCCACCTCCATTGATATGGAGCTTCTAACACCCGACCTACAGCACCACAACTTTATCCAAGGGCACGGTTGCAATTGGGTGATCTCAGTGAAGTTGGGAGGCACCCTTGAATGATGTTTCGACACATGTTTGGGTAGGAGCGAGGCCCTCTGGTGAGGCTGTTGTGCGATCACCCTACTTAGCATAGCTGAGTCAACGAACGCAGGCACCGTCCAATTGTGTTGAATGGAAGTGATCACCCTCCTTCCTCTCCCTCACTCTCCTACTCCCCATTGCAAGTAGGAATGGTAAACAGTGGTGTTGACTAGGCCAGCCACTAGCTAGGCACCACATTAACACATACGACCCTGACCCCAGGGTATGGAGGCGATGGCCAACATCAGGCAGCCACACTGCCATGGTGGGATTAGTGGGAAAGAAAACCAACCACACAAATTCTAGGGTCTAGGCTCGACCATTAGATTGTGGGTGAACCACCCAGATCAATCAAATGATATTTCGGTAATGCCTAGTTCTTTTTCCCTAAGTTCTTAATATAAAGTTTGTAAATATGATAACTCCTCCATCCTTTGGCCAAAGTATACGAAATTATATACCAAATTGATTCTTTCGAAAAGATATACAAGTTTGAAATGGTTTCATAACCTAAATATGCTTCCGAATTCCTTATTTTAAAAAATAAAATCTTGGACTATGTTTAACTACATCTAGTGCATACTAATGATAAAAGTTGAACCTTTAGTGAACTTTTACCCTCTTTCTCATCTAATAAGTAACTTTGTTCACTTTTGAACTATATGAGGGTATTGATCTCCCTATTGCTCATGAATGTCTGTAATGGTACAAAGTAACTTGCGATTGGAATTTTGATCATGAACCTAGCCTAGATTGCTAATCGTGCATCTAGGGGACATCTAGAATCATTCAAATCTTAAAGATCAGTAAGTTATGCATTTATATATGACTCTAATATCATATTTAATACCATTTGCAATGGTTGTTTCCTAACACCCAATGTATGAATTAGACTCCTTTGTGATGATGTTTTGAACTTTGAACCAATGAAGTACTTGACCTATTTTGATTCTCTCAACCCTAGTAGATATGTAACATTAGTAACATTATGATGTTTTGTGACTACATGTCTAAGACAAACCTCTTTTGGCTTATATGATGTGTGTGGCCCTATTTCACCCTTTTTTGGCCTCTTATGGGGCCTATGTGACTTGATCATGGTCCTATATTCTATTTCTTGATGTGGATCTTATCCTATGTCTTGCCTTCTCAAATCATGGTTTTCCCTAATCTTAATGAGCACTTTCTATGTGGATGGTTCACGTAAGTCACATGTGGAATCTATAAGCTATTTATGTTGGAATGTTGAATATAAGGATGACCCATATGAGGCTAGACCTAGGTAACCATCCAACCATATTGAGATTGCTAATATTGAATGTACATGGCTGATCTAAACAATCATCTATGCTTGGTCCTCATGTCTTGATGAATCTTGACCATGTTTACCCTATTGTGAGTCATATGACCTATTTATGTACATAAGTGACTTGAATCTTGAAATATGTTTATAATTTGAATGGAACGTCAAAATGACTTGAAACATGAACCACACCTTCATGTTGACCTCTACAGCAGATAAAGATCATCTAATGTACAAATAAGCAACTTGGAACCTAATTTGGCCAAAACCCTAAAATAGGAGAAAGTTAGTGTTAATGATGGGAATCTGATACATGTATAATATCTTGTTCTTAATTAGGTGTTGCTTGTGGCTAGATGGTCAATGATGAGTTAAGTTGTGAAATCTCTAAAGTCAGGTACGACCTATAATAATTATATGACAATGGCTTTCTTACTTGAATGTGATACATGTGTATGCTTGTATACTTGCTCAAATATTTCCATGTAGTACTATAGTATTGTACTTGATGTTTGTCTCATACCATGTTTTTTAACTTGAAAAAATAATATTGAAAATCCATTATACAAACATCCTACAACTATCTAAATATTTGGGCTAAGGACATGAGGATTAGTGTCCTACTTGAGTAATCAAGATAGGGCGGATCGTTGATAAAAGGGTTAGCTAATCTTGAGCACCCTCATAGACTCTTCCAGTGAGAAGATGTCCTTAAAAGGCTTTATCAATACATGACATTGATTAATGCACGAAATGATGGTATAATTGGAGTGAAATTGCATAAAACATGGCTCTCATTTTGCTAAATACTTAACTTGTTTATTCTTGCTCATTTACTTCTACAAATCTTTTCAAATTATGAAAAGCTTATGTATATGTGTCTTTTAGCCCTAAACTCAACACCTCATGTGCTTGAACTGGCTTGTTTCACATATTTTATAGGTTCATAACTGGTTAGAAGTTGAAGGGCTTGGCAAGCTAAGTCAGGTGTCCTTGTTGTTAGATCCCTAATATGCATGAGCAGACTTATAAAATTATACTCCAGAATATGTACTTGAATGCTTGTAATAAAAGGAGGTTTCTTAATAATACCTATTGAATGTTGAGATTATGATTGGTACTTTTAGCTTGTTATTTGTTCATGTATGCTAATAATTTCATGCTTGCACATGTTGTCTTTGGTATTTGTTTGGTTCATGGGACTGGGATTCTAGTTTCATGACAGATAGACTGTAGGGAAAAGAAAATAAGAATAGAGATACCAGGTCATCCACCATTCACCATTAGAGGTAGGATGGATTCTACCACCAGCCTATATGTATCAGCCTTGAAGGCAGAATAGATGATAGTCAAAGGTTACAAGGCATTCCTAGCCGTAGTTATAGCATTGGAGCCTAAGGTTCAACCTTTAGAGGAAATAGAGGTAGTCAGGGACTATGTTGATGTATTCCTGGATGAGTAATTGGGATTCCTCCTAAGAGAGTGGTAGACTTTTCGATAGATTTAGCTCCCTGGACAAAGCCTATTTCTAGGGAACCTTACAAGATGACCCCCAATGAGTTGTTTTAGTAGAAAAAGAAACTATAGGAGTAGCTAGACAAAGGCTTTATCCGACCCAACACATTGCCATGGGGATCACCAGTTCTCTTTGTAATGAAGAAGGATGGATCTCCTTGAGTGTGCATAGACTATAGAATGATCAACCATGCTACCAATAAGAATAAGTATCATTTACCATGTATAAATGACGTATTTGACTGTATCAAGTCATTCTGAGTATTTTAAAAGATTGACTTGAGATCCAAGTGTCATCAGTTGTGAGTCAAGAGTGAGGACATCCCAAAAACCAATTTTTGAACCCGTTATGGCTACTATGAGTTTGTGGTTATGTCATTTGGGTTGTCTAATGCCACGATTGTGTTTATGAATCTCATGAACAATGTGTTCCAACCTTTCTTGGACTCTTTTATCATAATGTTCATAGATGACATCTTGCTTTACTCAGATGACTTAGAACAACACTGTGACCACATGTGTAGAGTCCTTGATATCTTGAGAAAGCAGAACTTCTATGGGAAATTCTCAAAGTTTGAGTTTTGGATACACCATGTCATGTTCCTTTGACACATCATATCTAGAGGGACCATCACAGTGGATCCTGCTAAAGTGTCATTCATGTGTGATTGTCCAGTGCCAAAGAACACTTTTGAGATTCACAACTTCTTGGGATTGGATGGATATTATCAACACTTCGTAAATGATTTCTCAAAGACTGATCTGCCCCTCACCAAGCTTACCCAAAAGGATGAAAAGTTTGTGTGGTCAGACTTGTCAAATCTCAATTCTAGGAGTTAAAAGAAAAGTTGACCACAACTTCAATGTTGACTCTACCATTAGGGAATAAAGTTTTTATGATTTTTAATTATGCATCAAAGATGGGGCTTGGATGCATGCTAGAGAAAAATAGGCATGTTTTTTGTTATGCCTCCAGAATTCAAGCCCAATGAAGTAAACTACCCAATGCGTGATTTAGAATTAGCTACGATTATACATGCCCTAAAAATCTAGCGACACTATCTTATGGAGCCACTTTTGAAATCCTCACCGATGAAAAGATCTTGAACTACCTCCTGACTCAGAAAGACCTAAACTTGAGATAAAGATGATGGATGGAGTATATGATTGACTATGATTTCACCATCTCCTATCACCTTGGGAAAGCTAATGTGGAAGCATATGCTCTTAGTCCGAAATAGCACATGTGTGCAGCTGTCCTATCTACCCAGTTGAAAGAATTGGAAGAGTTTGCTCTGTGGACTCTACAACCCTAGGAAGATCGAGTCTGTGTGGCTAGCATTCAGATAAAACTAGGCATGTTGACCAAGGTGGTAGCTCTCCAGTTAGCCAACCCATAGCTTGATAAGATGAAGGGTTTGCTAGAGAAACCACAAAACATCTCTCAATGGGAGTAGATGGTGGAATCTGCTATAAGAGTCATAATTGGGTTCCTAAAGATTCACCCTTGAAGAACCATATCTTGTAAGAAGCTCATGGTTTTAAGTTTATGGTACACCCCAACACTACCAAGATGTTTAAAGAATTGAAACAATACTTTTCATGGCTTGGAATGAAGCGAGACATATCGACATATGTGGCTAGTTTTCTCATGTGCCAGATAGTGAAGGTCAAACACCAGTGACCAAGTGGATTACTAAAATCAATTGTGATTCCTGAGCAGAAATGGAAACAGATCACCATGGACTTTGTGGTGGGTTTCCCCAAGGCAAAGAAAGGTCATGATGTAAAATGAGTTGTGGTAGGTCATCTTACCATGTCAACATATTTTCTAGCCTTAAAGATCACTGCCAAGGTAACATAGCTAGCTGAATTATATATCAGAGAGATAGTTTGACTCCATGGTGTTTCGAGTTCAATTATTTATGATCATGATTCTAGTTTCACATACAAGTTGTGGATGCAAGTACATGAAGAACTCGGGACTAGATTGAAGTTTTGCACAACTTATCACCTCCATATTGGTGGACATCCATAAAGAACAATTTAGACTTTAGAGGATTTGTTGAGAGCATGTGTGCTCTATTAGAGTGGATCATGGGAATAATAGCTTCCCCATAGCTGAGTTTTCTAACAATAACAACTACCAATCCAGTATTAGGATGCCTCTGTACGAAGCTCTTTATAAGAGGTCGTGTCATTCACAACTTCACTGGGATGATGTGGGTGAGAGGACCTTATATAGGTCATAGGAACTGCAGTTGTAAGCTGATAAAGTCACTTTGGTCAAGAAAAGGATGAAGAGAGTCTAGGATTGATGAAAATGTGTATGTTGATGTGAAGCAAACTGAATTGCACTTCACTATGGGTGAATAGGTGTTTTTGAAAATCTAACCCCTCTGAGCTGTAGGTAAGAACATAGGAAAGTTGAGTCCCTGATATGTGGGTCCGTTTGAGATTTTGGAATGAATTGGTGAAGTTGCTTATTGTTTAGCCTTATGCCCTTAGTATGGTATGCTGCATGATGTATTTCATGTGTCCAATCAGAATCTCTATGTGAATGACCTAAGCCATGTGCTGAGCATTGAACCTATTGAACTATAAGGGAGGTTGGCATACCCTAAGTTACCTATGAAGGTACTATATACTAAGGTGAAAGAGCTCAGGACTAAAAATATAGAGATGGTAAAGGTTCATTGGAAGCACCATGGAGAGAATGAAGACACATGGGAGCCGAACATGGACATGGAAAAATCTTACCTTGATTTGTTTGCTTGATTAGTCAAATTTTGTGGGAAAAGATCCTATAAGAGGGGAAGGATGTTTTGAACTGAGTTTTTCTTGTATTTAAATAAATTGAAATACAATTATGCTAGTAAAAGAGACTTGAAATGAAATTTGTATGCTTGTTCTTAAAGAATAGATTCCTTTGAAATTTCTCTCATGGATGCTTGATTTCATTGTTTGTATTGTTTTAATAATCCAATGATGAATAAAAGGTAAAAAGGATAAAAGAAAATCCCCTAATAAGTAAAGGGAAAAAATAGAAGATAATTGTTTACATATGTGAGAATGGTGTGGAATTCTCTAGAATGTGGCATTGCTGACCACTATTGATTAGTTTTCATTCCACATGGTTTCTAATAAGAAAAGAAACCAAAATAAAGAAAATAGTAAAGAAATAAAGAGAAAAAGATGAATTTGTATGCATAATATATGCCTTATAAATGGATGACTTGCATATGAAGAAAAGTCTATTTTATTTTTGAGTTGTGGTTTCAATCTTTGCACATAAGTAGCTGAAGTCATTAAAGACATAACCTTAAAATTTGAGGTTAAAAGTTGTATGATTATAGAGATATGGATTTTTGAAAATCCCTAAAGTGAGAAGAATAAAATTAAATGTCACAATTTTGATTCGTATTAGAAATATCTTTTAATAGTGTGTGAAATGTGAACCATCATATCTGAGATCCAACAGTGCATGTTTATCTTCTACCTTCAGCAAAGAAAGGAAACCAGGACCTTGAACATGTTGTTTTCAAAGGATATTTCCTCATGTTTTAGTGTATGAGAAAGTATGAAAATCATTCCAATAAGTTTGTGATATCAAATCAAATCGACCCACCCTAGGTTACACCTAGGTTTGAGGTCTCTAGAAAAATAGCCTAATCTACAGCCCTCCATGGTCGACTCAGAACTATAAATAGGGGGTCCCAACCATCTTCAAGGGCATCAATGGATCCCATAGCTTCGCCCAAGCCCCATGTTAATTTTCCTCACGTCAATTTCTTTCGTGCCTGGTTTGCAAAGGAGAACAAATAGAGGTTGAAGAAGGGTCGCGAGTAAAGGGATAGAATACCACCAATCATCTTGAGAGAGGTAAAACCCTTTTTGTATTTCTTTTCTTTTTTTCTCTTAATTGGATAATGTAGTTGCGTGTGAGCCCCTGAATTGGCAATTGTTGATTGGTTGGCCCATCCGAGTTGCTAGGGTGGGCCCCGGGGTTCTCAACCTAGGTGTCATGCCCTTATTGGCCCAAAAATGATTAATATGTAAATATCCTAGAAATTAATAGGATGATCAAATAATAGAAAAGAATAAATGGTTTCTACTCATAAAAATCCATAGTATCAAATGAATTTATAATCAGAGCCTAGTTTTTCTTCTAGTTCGAAAAGTTGCCTATAGATAACATCTTTAATGTGATAAATGAATTAGAAACCTAATTTTTGAGTGTTGATGATATGAATATGTCATATTTCTATTAATGATAAAAGACTGATCTTTTATGAATAAAAAGAGCAACTTGAAAATTATATGAACTTAGCAACAAATGTTTTGGATTATTAGGGTTTCCTTTAAATAAAAGGTGTAATTAATGATGAATTAGAGTGTGTGAACCCAATGGGCATAAAAAGTGGAAACTAGGGTTTGGGAAGCCAAAACCCTAATGTTGACCTAGAAACCCTATATTGGGATCCAAGTCAGTCTTAGTGATGATTTGGATGAAATAATAATACATGGGTGTATTGCATTAACTTTCAGGGTAATTTTGCTTTGTTGATTGATTGCTTATTCTGGCTTGGACTTCTAGACTCCTGATCAAGGTATGTGGTTACACCTATGAGTAATAGCTCTACCTTCCCGACGATTTCTGAGGTGTTACCAAATTTCTAGAAATTAAATGCTTGGATGAATTTTAATTCCTAAAATCTATAAAGTGACTATGGCTATCACAATAGTAAGCTTATAGCTTTCTCAAACCACATACCAACTTTGGAATTGTGAATGAAAAGGAAAGTAAAGTCAAGGTGATGACTAAAATACCAAGCCCCAGGTTGTGAAGGTCAGACCTGGCCTAAGATTGGGAAGTTCGAATGAGTTCATACCCCATATTGGGAAGACCCATATGGCATCTAGATCCATATTGAGAGGTGGCCAACAACGTACCTAGATCCACATTAAGAGGAAGCCTAAGGGACAAAACCCTAAGAGACGGTAGACCAGAAGTTGTGGTTATGTTGTTATATGTATATGCAGACATTTTTGTTTCCCCCATATACCGGAATAATCCGTTATACTGAAACCATTTTGTTTTTGGCTCTTTAGGATAATCTATCATTTTGAAAATATGATGAAATTGGATATTCATAAAGAAGGCACAAGATGAAGAAACATTAATGTAAACAAGGAGGTTATAGTTAGTTAGATTTTATTTTGTGTTGCAACTTTAGAAATTCTAGATCATGTAATATCAGTCTTGTGCTATTCTTAATTTCAATAATAAAATATATTAATTATTTCTGGTTAATTATTAAACATGTGATCATGTATTAGTGATAGTGGCCCTTGCTCCCTCTCTCGGTCTACCTGAATAAGGGATAACTGGAGGGGCAAGTCATTTACAATTACTATGAGAGATGGTTTTGGCTATGAATTATGGTTTTGATGTGCCACTCTCAAGGTGGGTCTATCTGATACACTATTCATTAACATGTATCTATGTGTATGGTTTGATATCACAGATCATGACTGATGAGATTCTATCATCAACAAACACACACTCTAGTCTTATATGTTATTTTTGTCTGCAAACCTTTCACAATAACATCTGACTAGGGACATAACAAGAATGTACATACTCTGAACATCCATCTTATCTCATTGTTGAGATCATCAACCTGAAGACATACGACATTGAGTAATGTCATTATTTAGACATTCATTTTGTTTCATCATTATCTTATAACTAATTAAAATATAATAAATTGGACGATTACCTTAATTATTAACCAAATCATTTATAAGATATGCTATTACAATCATCATATGATTGGCTCTCTGGGAATACTTACCAACAATAACATGACCCTATGCGCTTGCGTGTGACGTGTCTTAGATTATGTGAGCGATCCTATTAGGTCTTTATAAATTTGAAAGGCTCGTGCTATGTGTTCGAGCCTTTGAGGTGTGCATCTAATCAAGGTTCAATAGATTTGGGTGTCTACATCTTAGGGGTGAGGAGAAATGCTCCACGTGATGCAAAATTTCATACAACTAAAGGAAACAAAAGAAATTAACCTATCATAAGTCAAAACTACAACATTTATATCACATGTGAAGTAGTACAATATGTAGATGCATGGTATATGAAGTAACACATGATCAAGAGTAATTTTTCACAAACATATTTACCTAAATTTAAAAAATTAAAGAAGAAACTTATATTATTGATGCTTCTTTCATTCTATTAGTTTTTAGTCTAAAATTTGTTGTTCTTCTAAAAATCACAGAACAAACCAATCCTTTAAGATCAACATGAATATGTCAATTACTTTATCATTTCCCATAATATTATCATTATCTACAACAATGTGGGGAAGTTGTCAACTTCAAACCATATCAGGAATGTTATTAATGGACTAGACCATCTAAAAGGATGCACTAGGAAATAAAAAATGCATAAAATCATATCAAAAATATAGAATGTGACCTCATTGAGTGTGGTACAAAAAGAGACATAAAATCTAGGAACTTGAACACCTATACTTGGGAAGGTGTTCTACAACCTTTCTCACTTTTAGGGATAGTAGAGGGCTCTACTATTCGACCATTGGGCTCCATGCTTTTACTAGTCACTTTCCTTCTAGGAACTCCTCACTACCATTTTGGTAGGGTGGTTTATATAAGGGAGTAGAATGCAATTAGATCAAAAATTTGGGAGAGAGGAGAGTGAGAGAGAATTAGCATGATTGGTGGGGTGCTCTACTGGGGTGGATAATGGAGGGTGAGTGATATTGGTGAAATGGGGAACCACACGTGAAAACCATACCAATAAGTGGAAGATAAGAGTATTTTGCCTAAAACTTGGAATTTTGAACATTTTTTATCATTTGAGAGAGGGGAGAGAGATAGATATGAAGAGCAGTCTAAAAAGGTATTCATTTGTATTCAAATGGAAAGTGTAGTTAGTTTTTTTGTTATTGTAATTAAATACATTTGGTTTATTTGCATTTTTATGATTGTAAAGGGATGTTCTTTTTTAGTACAAATTCAATATTTTTAGTTAGATAAAATGTAATTAAACTATATTTCTATAGTGAATCAAGGAAAAATATGGCCTACGATGTGATATGAAACATGATGATAAACTTACATGCCCTTTTGACATGTTTAAATCAATAAATTTACGAAAATAATTCTTAGACTAGGGGAAACAAACAAGTTTAATGAAATCATCATAAGAATAAATATTAATGATTGTAATCAAATCACACTTACATGAATCTTAGTATCACTCTATTGGAATATTTTGAAAGAAGTAATCATGTCCTTAATCTATTTATCTTTTTCATGGTAAGCTTTAACTTTTGTTGATCTATACATGTATGAGTTCTTATGCTTATTTATATTTATTGTTTGAGTAGATGTTCCCAATGAAACTACATTTTTCCCTACTGATATATTTCCATTATGCAAATCTTATTTTAACTATATGTTTTTTGGGTTAAGGAACAAGGCTCAATGCATCTACTGGTATTGGTCAAGAAAGGGCACAACATGAAAATGGTGTTAGCTAGTGTAATTTAGCCTTGATCTTCATTGTGAACATTGAATACAATAAACCTTTGGCTTTTATCCTTGTGGTCCCATACAGACCCTTCCTTTGGGAAGTAGGTAAATGGCATTATGTTGATGTTGTATGGTGTAAATAAAATTCCTGTAAAATATTTTGTTTTGTAAAAAAGAATCTCTTTCAAGTTCTTGCTTTAATTCCCACCCTTATATAAGTTTAGCCAAGAAAATATGTTTCCTTAAAATTACAAGTTTGCATATCTTTTAAAATCATGTCAATGTGTTTGCATTGTGTATGGTCTTATGATTCTAGGTATAACAGGCACACAATGACACTTACTAAGATCATGCTTCCTCTACAACATGATATCAACTGAGCACCCTAAACATTAAGATCAAATGTCAGTGCTTGAGGTTTCTATATAGTTTAAAGGGATTAGAACTCATATCTCCATGCGTTAGCTAGTTTCATTGTGAACATGTATCTTCCCTTTTATTTCCTATAGGCTATGATGTGTAAATCCTATGATTCATTTGTTAAGACGGTGATTTTTTTATCCATGTATATATTGTGTGGTTGAGACATTTCATGGATGTATGCTCGATTATGTTTGCCACTATCTTTCTAGTTACGAGAGTTGTAGGAATTGGATAATAAGAAATTATGTGATAGGTACACACAAACACTTACCAAGATCATACATTTGATGCTATTATGATATCTATTTAGACCTCTAAACATGTAACATCAGTTGTATGTCCATGGTAGTTATGCATAATATAAAGATTTAGAACATATATCTCCATGCATTATCTAGTTTCCTTTTGAACATGTATCTTCCCTTTTGTTTCCTACTATCTATGATGTATAATCTCATGGTATATATTTTCTACTGTGTTGCATTATATTGATGGATGCTCAAGTTTAATTTTCTAGTCAAGGGAGTTGGGAATTTGATAATTAACATATTCATGATAGGTGGTATCAGAGTCATACACATAACCTTGATGTATGTTTAAGACACAATTACAATATCACATATGAATGAGGTAAAATCTAAATCTATAATGGTGAACGTGTGTCAAGGATTCATGAAAAGCAAAAAGGTTTTGGCTAGTATTCTCCACCAATCTACCTAACTATAGTGGATGAGGTCACACCACACACCTACCCGACCTAAGTGAATTAAAGACCGGATTAGGATTTTTTCCATATAGCCTAGAGACTCTTCAAACACCTCATATAATATTTATGTCTCCTTTAATTATTAACCCAAGACACCCATTATATGATATTTTGATATTATTCTCATCATTTCTCACTCTACACACTATTTCTCAAACAATCTCTTGGTTATTTATAGCCAATGTACGGGAAAAACTAAAATTTAAATGAATTATAAAAATTGACTAAGATGATAATGGTTCCATGAGATGATATTGACTCGAAACACTATTATGATAAATATAAGTACCCTTTTATTTGTAGACTCGCATGCATTCCAAATCATGCACACTCCTTTTTGAAAATCTAAATACATATTCATCTTTTGTTTGAGGTAGTTCACAAGGATACTTAATACGATGAAATAAGTACAAATTATGTGTTGTACCTCAGAATTAAGATGTCTTTTTATCAAACATATATTTTCCATACATATTTTGACCAACATCAAACATGACTAAGAAAACATTTCCCCTATCATACTTTGAAGTGCCTATGTCTACATATGCCTAAATCATGATGGAAGTATTTCTTACAAGAGGAAATTTTTTTAACTATGAAACCTCTTGGTTAGCATTGATTTTAAATAATTTTAAGGAGATGATATCTAAATTACTTTCTAAGATGCTTTCACTATTGGAATGTGTAAAATTTTCCTTCTTTTGTTCATAAGTGTACCCCTACTTGTATTCATGAGAAAGGAGATGAAATAATGATGTTGTATATATCACAAACGTGAAGTGTGGTTGTGCTATAATGATAGTTGGTCTATAATTCAATGATGATTTTTAATGTAAGTTGATAATTACTACTTTACCTATTTGCTTGTTTGATTCTTCAATGTTGGGGGGGCATCCATGTGAATATGATGTTCTTGAAGAACAATGTGATAGATTAGGGTAGTATTTTTTATCAATGAATCCCCTTATGTAAGATACATATCTATTATGAATTTATCTTGACTTCATCTTTTAACTATTTGGAGAACTTGAAAGCTAATCATTCCTATAGTTTTGATTTTTTTAATGCAAAAATCTAGTAGGTAAAACCGTTAACTTTTTTGAAACTCAAATTTTGGGTCTCAATTTTATGTTAATATCATTTATGAACCTTGAATACTTATATAAATTAGTTGATGTTGATAACATGAAATTACATGCACTTTTCAAATATTGGAATCAATAATTATATAATGATTATAGTTTTGTCTAGGGCAAACATCCAACCTTATTAAAATCATCATATCACTAGAGCATACTAATTTTAATCAAACCATGCTTACTTAAATCTCAATATCATTTTATTGGACTCTTTATAATGATCTAATGAAATCCTTAACCTAGTTCTCTTATTTCAAGGTACAATTTACCTCATATTGACTTTGATTATGATATAAATGATCTTATTGTATATGTATCATTCCCTATGCTTGGATTAATGTATTGTTTAAGCTACATGTTCTCTATGACTACTATGTTTCTCCTTAGTTATATTATGTTGACAAAACTGCAAACAGAATCATATATGTCCAATACAAAACCCTTGTTGTACCTTCATATATTTTTTGGGTAAGGGCACAAGGATTGGTGCACTGCTTGTATTGCTCATGAAAGGGCATGATGCACATGATTTCCCTAGTGTCAGAACAGCAGCCATGTAGTCGTTGTGGACAGAAAAGGGAGGCAAACTGTAGTGGATGGGTCGATGTTGGCGGTGGTTGTTATTGCGGCCAGGTTGCTTTTGTGGTCGAGTGTTTCTACCTTGGCCTTTTCTGGCCTACAAGAAGGTGGAGAAGGCAAGGAAAAGAGGGAAAAACAAGCAGAGGCGGCGTCAGGGCTTCACTAGGGGAGGAGAGAAATCGGGTGGAAGGTGTGGGAAAGAAAGACTCGGCTTGAGAATATTTATAGGATGAGGCTTGTTGATCCACGCTTGGCATGGCCATGCCAGACTAGGCACAGTCATGCTGGTGCCATAGGAAAATCATAAAAAGACAGGCAACTCGGTCAATAGCGGGAAAACTCAGTCAAAAGGCAGAAAAGTTGGTCAAAAGTGCAATAGTCGGTCAAAAAGGTGGAAAAGTTAGAGATAAACTGACAAAATTTTCAGATGGACTAACTTTTAATGAACAAGGACTACGTGAAAAGTGATTTTTCATGTAATACAGCGGCTAACACAATCATGTGCAGATGGGCACAGTCGCACCGAGAGGGAAAATTCAAAAACTGATATGCATTGGATCTATGACTGACAAGCGAGAGATCCAAACAAAAAAGGGGAGAGGCCCGACTGTTCTGTCCTGGCACGACCTTGAGAAGGCTGGCTTGGGCAGGCACCAGTCTCAGATAATCTGGATTAAGCAAAAAAATGGAGGCGGACATTGAAAATAGCATCAAAATCAAACATCATAGTGAACAGAAAGATATACTAATTTACTTCTTTTCAACAGATAGATTAATAGCAGCTATCAGGATGAAAAGGAGGGAATGCATGCAATAAGGAATAAAGGAAATCTATATGATTCAAAGGAAACTAAAATTAAACAGTTAGAGGAAAGATAAAACTTAAATTAGCTTTATTATGCAAAAAAAAAAAAATTAATGAAATATTGTGTAGGTAATAGGGGGTGGCTTCCCTACAACTCTTACACTTGGATCTCAAATCCATAGTTTTGCGGTCCAAGTTACCTGTGTCATGCTGATGGGGTCCACAATATAAGATTAAAATAAGTGGATATTTGAGCCCTTCAAAGTCTAAAGAAAAGGAGTGAAATCTGGTGACTTGTTGAATTCATCTATGTGTTGTGATTGACTTGAACTGCACTTAACGAGTTCTTTGGCATATCATCCTCAAGGTACCCATCAAGGTATGAACCTGAATAGGCAGGCCCTAGGATTTTGACACAAGATGAAGTGGAGGGGATAGGTTGAAAGTTTTCTAGATTGTCCCTCTCTTCTCTCTCCAACTATGAACTTGAGGTTGGATGCTCGGATAAACTTTCATGTATAGTTCTAGTCATCTAATCATATTCTAAATAAGAAGTTCCCCCAGGTGAATCATTCTATGGTTCTACTACCCCAAGCTTGTCACATTCAAGGGGGTTGGGGTATCCTCATGCTCAGCAGCCATGTTGTAGTGGATTGTCCATCCTGCTCCCTTGATATCAACTTTTCCTTGAAAAGGGATTGTGGACAATGTCGTCTCATGCTTCTCCAGTTCATTCTCATCACTATACCCACTCCACTAAAATGAATAGTTGTCATCACTTTCATTCAACAAATTGTTCCACACCATGACTAGTGTACTGCTCAAAGTGAAGTGAAAAGTCTCAATATGAGAGGTATCACTCTAGTCTGGATCAACATTTGATTCAGGCTCTTCAAATTGACCTTTATATTGTGAGGTTGTTTGACTACCATGATCATCATCATCATAGAGCCATTCATGTGTGGGCTTGTATCTTTGCTTGGTTGATCAGCTAAATTATTTGGATAACATGAAAGGCTTCCCCATGTGGGTTGGTCTTCATAGAAAAATCGTGGTGGATCTAGTTGGTGGTCAGAATAGGATGGTGGCAAGTTCCAATATAGGCCCAATGGGATGGTCTTAATGATTGTAATCTTCACCATTGTGTGATGGAATTTGTAATTGAATGGTAACCAAATTGATGATATCTTGAAGCCTCCTGCCTTTTTCAACATCCTTCTCATGAAGGTGTTGTACTTGAGCAACAATGCTTTCAAGATCCATCAACTCTTACATACACCTCTGTTGGGAATCCGTTGTATTAAACTGATGCTTTTGGATGAATCTTAGTTCAATAGTTTGAAATATACTTCTACTATAGTCTACAAC
Source organism: Alisma plantago-aquatica (assembly GCA_963693085.1). NCBI lineage: Eukaryota > Viridiplantae > Streptophyta > Magnoliopsida > Alismatales > Alismataceae > Alisma > Alisma plantago-aquatica. Next base: position 168,278,729 of record OY856410.1, read on the forward strand.
CTTGGTTTCTACTTGGAGCTAATGATACTACATTTCTAGTAGTTGGTGAAGCAGATTGACTTGTTCTTGGAGATAAGAAGCTGAGAAGTAGGTTAGCACATCTATACTTTTTTCAGCTAGCTCCACTACTCTAACTAGTTCTTCATCCCACGGCATTGTCGAGATTGAAGGCTGATTGGCAATTTCCTTTGTTGGAACTTCCACATATGATGATGTTGGAGGAGAGTACAGCTCGACTAGATATAGAGCATGGATTTCAATTATTTTTCAGCAGTCAAAACTATGGAAAAATGGGGGAGGACAAGTGGACAAATGAGCTATCCAGAAGCAAGGTCCATGGCTGAAGAGTATAAGAAAATAAAAACTATTCTGTATATATGGACAAGTATGTATAAAACAAAAGAAGAACTATGCATATATATACAGGCTTATGGATGACAAAACAAAAAAAATTAGGCGTGTAAATATGGAAAACCACCCACCCCCTAGAAATGACACCAAAACGTTGATCGGCTACCAAAGGAGGACCAGACTTTAAATTTATAACTCAAACCTTCAAAGACCCCCCAACTTTATTATGGGGTCAAAGTAGATATATCAGGTCGAACACAGGGACATGGGTACGTGTAGGATGTTTAAGATCTCACTCTTAAGTTAGTTAAGCCAATCTGATAGTCAATTAAAGTATGAAAGTAGAACTAGTCTAGCAAAATGTCACAAAATAAAATCAAATAAAGAAGATAAAACAAAGTTCAATGGATTCTATTAATCAAAGAGGAGGAGTTCCTAGATATGTAACCACAAGTTGGGTAGTCTATACACCCGATCTTGGGCGTAGACAACCCTTGCACACCTCAGCAAGCAGCCTACATCCAAACATAGTATGTATGGTGGTATCTATTCTTATGGGGTCATCCCACTTGCTTTCGCACAGCGTGACTAAAACCCATCCATGGCATGAAACCCCTCTCGAGGATGACAAACCAACACCCTAAAATATTATAGATACCCTCTCAGGTCTAGAATATTCTGAGATGCTTGGAACAGGTGTGATATGGGCAGAACCTGATAGTGAGCCAGACTGTGCTAGGATGGGCCCGATTGTGCCCAGGTCTACGGTGCTACACAGATCACCTTGAACCATCCTCTTTTCATATTCTGATCCAAACTACCTTCTCTTATCTATTTCTACAATGAATCTCTCGATATAGGCAGAAATAGAAGTTTAAGCAAGAAAGAGATCAACCAAACTAGTAATCATAACCAGAAGAAAAAAAAGATAGAATACAGAACATACTAGATCTGAAATAAAACTGCTTGCTTAAGGTAAAAGTACATAAGCACGCCCAAAATGGGCTACATAGCCAAGAAGGAGCTCAACTAGCCATCGACAAGCATAGTTGGCACTGAAAAAACAATAAAAGAATATCATTTCTACATAAATAAAGGAGAACTGTAGTAGACAGAAGAAGAAGAAGAGGTTTAGCCTAGAGAGGAGAGGTGTCTCTCATTCCTTAGCCTTTATATGGTATGGATCTCATCTTTGGGTCATCCTCCTTTACCTTCTAGACTCCTTGGCCTCCTTTATCTTTGATTCTGCCTCAAACATTAGCTTGGTGGGTGTGTGGAGGTGGAAGATAGCTGGGAATGGTAGGAAGTGGGTTAATGGTGGCAAAAAATGATGGTAGTTGGAAGCAAACTGGAGGGATGGATGTAGGATGAGCACTTCAGCCCTATCAGACCTTGGAATTCTCCCACGCGGCTTTGGGAATCAAAACAAGTCAAAACTGCAGAATGGAACCTCCAATGTTCATAACCCCCCTCCAGGTAGTAAGGGTTGGGTATTCATCGGCAAAGGTAGAGTGTATGTAATGAGTTGTAGCAACACCTATTTCAGTCTCTACACTTGTCTCGACCGGATAATGCTAGGCTCGGCACAAATGTATCAGGTGTTGCAATCGAGATATGTTGTGTACGAGGCGGATTTCATGATCGCAAAGCTTGTAGCAGTCGAGACAGACGTTGCGGTCGAGATAGCTACTGGCACTTGTCCTCATCCTAACCGTGTCAGGTTGGGCATGGTCGTGTTCCGTGTCTCAGTCATGGTGGAGGTAGCAATCCCGACGAGTGTAGCGGACACGGCAGTATTTGTTGCGGGTGTAGTTGTAGCAGTCGTGAAGCCCTGTAGCAGTCTCTACACCTTGACCTCGACCCGACTGTACCAAGTTGGGCATGGTCGTTCCAAGCATAGTTTTCGAGATGGTGTAGCAGTTGTGACCCTTGTAGCAACCAAAACTCCTTTCTATCCATTGTGATCCTTTGTAGCAATCTCGACCTTACTCCTTAGGGACAAACCGACCCTGTGGGGGGGCAGGCTAATACTGGTGATCAATGTACCCACATCAATGAACCTTATGTTTGACAAGGATGCTTTCTAATAAAGGATTGGGCTTCAAAAATAGGGTCTAAGATATCAAAAGTTTCTTGGGACCGCTAGTCGGTTAGTGAGACCACCGTCTCCTAAGTTGGTGCACAAAATGTGATGCTTGTGGGGTAGAATCTGAAGAAATGAAATATTCTTGAGTTTGGTGCATGCAAGTCCCAAAAATGGCTAGTTGAGAAACTCTATCTATAAATTACTAAAAGATAAGAATCCAGGGTTATTTTGGGCATATTAAAGCTATAATGACACAAAACCATGGACAAATGCTTAGCATAAATGCCTGAATTTGGGTGTTATCAGTAGTCATTGTTCTCCATTAGCTGGGTGCTCCTTTCTGTGATGGTGGTCCTCCTGGGGCCTTTTTGCGATGGAGCTACTCCCCTCTAAGTAGGAACACCTCATAGAGGCTTTCTCATGTTGTTCTTTACTCCATGATGGTTTTTGTGTTGATAGCTACTTGTAGAAGATCCTTTGTTCTTCTAATTTTGTCCTATGTAGTCCTCCAGCTCCAAGGTTGCTTCTAATGCCTCCTAAATTGACTCGATATCGTATCCATCTAGAGTGTAGCTAATTTGCTTTAGACCATGCATGAACGTATTGGCTAGACACACCTCGTCTAAGTTAGATCCAAATTATTGTTGCATATAGAACTTCATTGCATATTGGATAACAGTTGAGTCATACTGGTTGAGGTGCTTTAACTCCAACTCCTTTTTTACCATAGCCTTTAAGATGTAATGACTATGGAAGGTGGTGGTGAACTCCCCCTAGGTTAGCAGTGCAACATCAGGTCCTCAGGTGTTAGTGAAGTCCTTCCACTAGGTCTGAGCAACACTCTTCAACATATGGGTCCTAAAATGGACCTTGAAATACTCAAGGAATCCCAGGTCAAGGAAGTAGTGCTTGACATTAGAAACCAATCTTCAGTATGAGAGACTACATCTATCTCATCTTCACCATAGAAGGTATCTAGCTTGGTCTTCAGAAAATCAACTAGAGTCAGTTTCTAGTTTCTAGGTTATGGTTTACCTCCACATGGACTAGACAGGGCCTTGATGAGCACGTCAAGAGGAGGGTCGGGTTTGTCATTAGGGTTGTCTCCTCTAGACATTCGTGGCCGTTCCCTATGTTTTAGGATCTTTCCTCTCATTCCATGTACTTTTTCCCTTCTCAAACCTCTTCTTGGGGAACATCTATAAAAAAGGGCATATATAAGAGGTCTATCTATGGATAACAATCACTAATGGTTATTAAATGCTACAATACCAAATTGTAACGTCTGCTCATAAATTGACCACAATACTATATGTGGAAGCATCAAATCACATATATAAATAAAATAAGGGAAAACATAACATGTCTGGCATACTAAAGCATTAAAATAACCAAAGAAATTGAGTTTAAGAGCAAATTCTGATATAACAAAACTACCAGTCTGGAATTCATAATCCCAAGATGAACTAGAGAGAAAATAACTAAAATAAAAACTCTAAGTCATGAAGGATTGCCTAAGATAATGGCCCACTAGTGAAAGATATCCTCTGAATCTATGAGTCCTCAATCCACTCCTAGGACAGCTACTCACTGTCTGCAGATATCATGTCCCCAACCATACATAAAAGGATGAAATCTAGGAGTTAGATTAAGTGGAAATAAACTCTAACAAAAAAATAAAGTATGAGTACAAATGAAAGAGAAGTTGTAAATACTTAACATTTTCTTATTTACAACTTCTATCTAATTTGCATCTACCATTATACAATAAGTCCTCCTAAATTGGCATGACTACACCTCTGAATTGGTACCAAGTTGCCTCTGAATTGACACTACTTACCTCTGAATGAGACCAAGGTGTATCTAAGTCAGCATCAAAGTAGCTATGAAGTAAACACTTCTCTAAATTGGCTCTACAATCTTCTAAATCATCCCAAGACTAATTGAGTGAGGACTTAGCATATAATGTCTTATGTGAAGATTCTGACTTAATTATCTAAAATCTGAACTTATTGAATTCTTAAGTTGAACTTAGAGATTTACTGAAACTAAATACTGACAACTAAACATGTATTGAATTCCAAATGTAGATCTGAATCTGAATCTAATCTAAATTTCAAAGAAAGTTTGTTTTACTTAACTGATGAAATTATTCTATAGGAACTCAAATCTTAGTCAACGAAATTGATTTCTTATGCTCATGACATGTAATAAGATATTGAAGCATTATATAGCATAAACTATGCATGTCGCACCATGTCTACTGAAGAATCCTAACCTAAGTCAACTTCTAGATCAAGAGAAATAATAGAACTTCTAAATTTGACTAATTTTCAAAATATGCAACTGAACAAGAATTTATAGGACATGGCCCACTAACCTATATAAAGCCAAAATGCTAACTGTGATCCCAACACTCTAGTTCTGTCTCTCTCTTGAAAATCCCAAGGGTTTTATAAGTTCACATAATCCTTTTTGGTCAACAAATTTAGGGTAGATATTTTGTTCTGAGCTTCTTCTCTATTTGTATAGTTTCTTTGCTTGTTTTCTTTTAAGCCCCATGAATTGTAAATATTCCACCCCTTTTGATATATACAAAAAAAGGAAACAAGCTTTGAAGGATCAAAAAAAATTAGGGTCATTAGGGTATTCCTTGGGTTACTATCACATGCACTTTTCATGTATGTCAAGTATTCGTACATGTGGTTGTTATATTTGTAGAATGCATGAGAATGAGAGTTCTTGATAATTGGGTAATCATGATTGAATTAGGGCTTTTATTTTAAGATCTTACTACTTCAAAGAGGGTTATCTAAGTTATTGATTTGAATTCCATTTAGACATATAATATGCATATACACTTTACTTAAGCATATTCTAATTACATAATCTACTATGCTTACATTTTGATATGTAGGTTAGTATTATAATGCATTAATGTTACTATAGTAACTTCTTACTTAGGGATAGTGTGATTAAAGATTATAATTTAATTGTTTAGGTTAGGACAGTAATACCTTAGCTCTAGATATATGGTCGATTAACATTAGTCTTCTTAATTAAATATATTGATGATTATACACATATGGGCATTATAATACATTAGTATTATTCTTGGTAGTTACTTACTTAAGACTTAAGGTGATCAAGTGGTCAATTTATTTCAACTAAGTAAAGTCAGTAAGTGCATGACCTTAATATGATCAACTATTGTTAGTGTTAATTAATCATAATGATGGGATTATGAAAAATCTTATGCATACCTAGATTAGCTTGATCAGGCCTCATATGTACAAAATAGACAGGATAATACGAATTGTTTGTGAAAGTTTTGAATTTAAAATGTAGCTCAGGTTGCGAACAAGGCCTTCCTTATGTGCGAACAAAATACTATAATAACCACTTACTTAGGGATAGTGTGATTAAATATTCTAATTTAATTATTTAGATTAGAACAGTAATACCTTAGCGCTAATAGATATATGGTTGATTAACGTTAGTCTTCTTAATTAAATATATTGATGATTATACGCATATGGGTGTTATAATACCTTAGTATTATTCTTGGTAGTTACTTACTTAAGACTTAATGTGATCAAGTGGTCGATTTATTTCAACTAAGTCAGTAACTGCATGACCTTAGTATGGTCAAATATTGTTGGTGTTAATTAATCATAATGAAGGGATTATGAAAAATCTTATACATACCTAGGTTAGTGTGATCATATCTCATATGTACAAAATAGACAGGATAATATGAATTGTTTGTGAAATTTTTGAATTTAAAATGTAGCTTAGGTTGCGGACAAGGCCTTCCTTTTGTGCAAACAAAATATTTGATTCCACATTTAGCAATCACAATTAATTAGAAAGGTATACATACGTTGAAACAGAAAGAACTAAACACTGATGGTCGTTGGTTACAAACTAGTTTTTAAGAAAAATACCTTGATTCACCTAATATCCAAAATTGAATTTGGAGTAAAGAAAAACCCAAATTAATGAAACATTGGAATCGGTTTGCTTTTTTCGATCAGGCACTTCCCTGAACATGGTCAGGGATAGTAAAGAGTGGTGAGGTTGCCCAGTCATGACTGAGTGCTAGAAATAGGGGAGAAATTTGGAAGAATGAGAAACGAGGAGGGGGTGACTCATGCCCTTGCAACTAGTCAAAAAACATTTGTGCAATCATCATGGAGAGAAGAATAGGTCATATGCCATCACAGAGGAGCAATACAAAAGCATTGACAAAAGGTGAGTGAAACTGAACAGGAGCAGTGTTGTTGGTTCCAGGTGAGGTACCTCGTGTGATGATTCAGACATGTTTGATAGAGCTTTAGAAAACTCACCAACGAGCCTCTTTGCCCCTATAAGGTTGTGCATGCCTGGAGTTTCTCATGGGTGACGCTTCACAATGCGGTCACTGCAAAGTCTTATGAGTAGCCCACCGTAGAAGCTTGCAGCTCAAGAGAAGGTCGGGGTTAGGTTCTTGAGGTGGCAGAGATGGTGTAGGTGTGGTCAACTGAAGGTAGGTACGCGGGGGATGGAAAGCATAGCAGTGTTCATGGAAGCACAAGAAATATGGGGTGCTTCGGATGGGATGAAAACTAGGGTTCGTCTAGGGGTCACTACAACACATGGAGTTAAAAAACCACACTTTTTTCCTACTAAGGGAAGAGTGTGGAATTATCTCTCTGAATTAATTAGTCTGATAACATGACCGTTTGTTTCCCTCCCCTCTTCCTTCCCACCCCACTCGGGGATTTCTGCTTCCTTCCACCCTCTTTCCCAATCATTCATCCTCTTTCCCAATTATCCACCCTCTTTCCTAATTTTGATCTCCCAAAACTCATGGAGGAATCCTTTTTCAAAATGGATGAGTAGGTTGAGAGAAAGCGGGATCAAATGGGATAGAGTCATGTTTGGACTTGGTTTAAGGAAGAAGATGGCACGAGGAATAGTTGGTATTAGCCTAATTCCTCCCACACTAGATCTAAGGGCTAGTAAAAAAGGCTTAAAAATAGATCCTACAAATTAGTATTATCTACCTAACATCTCATTATCTTCAAGAAATTGATTAACTAGTAAAATGGACTCTGTTACGTCTCAAATTTTTTCCATGTGATCATAAAATTGTCTAGAATATTCCCATAGAGTAGGTTTCTGCTTCAGGTGATCAAATTAATAAATATGATTAATACTATATAAATCGTACATATTACATAACTAATTACCTAAAAGAATTAGATCTTGAAATTTTATGTGTCATATTATTTACAAATTACCTCTTCGTGGTAAATTTTCTAGTGCATAATAATACCCAAAATTATTTAAAATTGACCCTTTAATAAGATGTGACCATATAGGATATGATATTAGGAAAAATTGCAGCAAGTACATAAAAATGAGAATGTTATAGGTTCCACCAATTAGTCCTATCATGATATTTGGAGGATTTCATTGTGTGAGACAAGAAGAAATGATGATGCCCATCCTAAACCTATTTAGACTACTATTTCGATCATATTTTGACCGTTTATCAAAGACCATGGTTGTCCCTTATCACTTTTATGACATGGGGTGTGCAAAGTATCCTTGATCCCTATATTGTGTATCCTACATTAAAATTCTATTTTACAATTATGTCAACTGATTATCATTTGATTAAATGTGTTCTTGTTAGTTTTATCACTTAACCACATAAATGTTATAATCCTAGACGTAGAGATAATGAAATCTAGGGTCAGAATACCAAATGATGTCAATGAACCTCAGATGAGAGAACAGAAGGGTGTTCATTGGGATGGTGTATTAATGTGCCATAGATAATGAGACCCTAATCTTATGAGGAAATTGTTGGTATGTATGCCTAGAGAGTCAATCATGTGATGATTTTGATGGCATATTATGTAAAGGATTTGATTAATAATAAAGGCAATCTTCTGATTTATTTTTATTCACTCAGTTATGAGATAATGAGGAAACATAATGAATGTCTAAAGAATGGTGTTAATCAATGATGTATATCTTTGGGTTGATGACATACACAATGAGATCATACTGATGTTAAGAGTATGTACATTCTTATTGTCCCTAGTCGAATGATATTGTGGAAGGCTGGTTGACAGTAATAACACATAACATTAGTGTGTGGGTCGGTTGATGATAGAATCTCATCAGTCATGATATGTGATATCAAACCAATCACATAGATACTTGTTGGAGAATAGTGTATCTGATAGACCCACCTTGAGAGTGATACATGGAAACCAAATTGTTGGTCACAATCATCTATCATGATGATGATGGTGATTGTGGTTGCTAGGCATCAAATCACTACACTCATAACATGTTGTTTGGTGTACTTTGATATCATCCACCATGACCTGAATAAGGGTTGCATTAAGGTGATGATCGAATGCATTGTGACACATGGGGATGATTGTGAGTCATGTAGATGGCATTTGTCCCCCTATAGTAGTTTGTTAACTTGTTCACTTGATAAGAAAGACTGAGAAAAGCATGCACATCCACATATGAATCACTATATGATATTAAGGTCATATATATCTTAGACAGTCTTCTCTAGTTCAAGAAACATAGATTAAACATTGAAAGGATGATGACTCCATGCCTCAAGTTCAATTTGGATATCAAAGACAAAGGAATTATACAATCAATGTAACACCAATCACAGGTTGTAGGTTGAAGTTGTTCTCCAACTTTTGGATTACTTGGGCAGCAATGATTTGCTACTAGATGTCACTCTTTGCTTGTGATGTCATAAGTGAGTTATGGACATTCACTGCCAACGTAACTTAGAACCAATATGGACACACACATAGGATACACTTGAAATAAGAATTTTCATGAATATGGTTTAAACGTGATTGCTAAAGATTTAGGTATTCAATTTAAACAACATCGGTTGAATATTGACTGACTGGACAAGTGAATTGATCGGATCAAGTGTTGAACTGACTGTTTTAGTGTGTTAGATCAATTAAACCAACTTTGGCAATTATGGATAGTGAATTGACTGGTTCAGGAAGTGAACCGATCACCTCATGTCCATGAACCGGTCGTCTCAAGTTGTGAACCGAGTGGTTGGTGGATCAATTTGAATTATTCATAAATTTAATGCTAACGTCATGTTGTGCATTAAATCCGATATTAATTTCCAATACAATTGCAATTGGGAAACATGATGAAATTACTGATTCAAGCGTTGAATCGATCGGCTCACATGACAACTGATCGGTTCACCTGTGGACCGACCGTTTCATCGCTCATAGTGTCGGGACCCACTCTTTTGATCAGCATAAATACCAACCATTAGAGATAATCCCAAAACCTAAACCCAGATTATGGAATGAAATAATGAATTCTCGACAAAGGTGATTAAACAATATACAAAACAACACAGGTAAATTTTTCCTTTTTCTTTCTTCACAAATTCATAAATCAATGTCACATCAAGGACATCACATTTAGATATCACAAATCTTATTCAACATCATTAAAACCATAATCAAATCTTCTTCTCATATGTGGTTCAATTTACATCAAATACATGTACATTAATGAACAAACTTAGTCTACAACCCATCCTGTGAAAGAGAGAGTACAGGGACATTCTCATCTATCTAGATTATGCTATTTATATCTTCTTTGTCATGACCTCTCTGTTGGATACCATTATACCTAAAAACATTTGAAACAACCTCGTGAGACTCATATAGAGCCCTAGTGAGTGGATACCTCCCACTCAAGCTAGGTACATGCATCAGCATCAGATAAAGTATAATAAACTTAATAGAAACATGTAGATATTGAAAAGTCTAGTAGATAGTTCTATCATAAGTCATGTATAACTTACAATGGTAATCCAATCCAACAGATAAGGTAATCACTTAAACCAATTATAACTTTGAAACATCTTTTAAAGCATGTCTATGAACAAATCAACAGATACTTCTTAGTTCAGATTAAGAATCCTACTACATGAGTAATAAGTCAAGTTCTAAGCATTTTGAATAGATACATAACAATAACATTATATTTGTGACACTCCACCAGCTGAACCAGGAACACATCATGTAGTCCTGAAGCTGAAGTACACATAATGCATATCTATCAAATAATACTATCAAATAGCAAGCAATCCGACTCATATTTAGAATGCATATAAATCCCATCATTTGTAACTTGTCAACATGACATAATATGAAATAGAAAATTTCCATAGCAACATGATTAATTTCCACAACAAAAAGCATAATCCACAATGACAAATCATCAAATAGCATTACAAGGGATGTAACAAGCATTCAAATCATGTTCTACATGGCTTATCATCTTTTCTTCTTTTGCCCTAAAACTACTTGGTTAGTACCTCACCAAGTAGAAGTCACCACACATGATTCTCATGTCAACGACTCACTGTCACTATCTTAGGGTTTAGCTGGCCATCCTAAGATATCAAAAACAGACCCTGGCCACCTCAAGGTTGCCTAAAGAGGCTCACATCCTCATCTCGGGTATACAATATAGGAACCAACAAAATAGTATATCACATATCATAGTATTTCACATATTTTTCATTTCACATTTCACATATTTCATTTTATCAGAGTCTATTACATCTGGACATAGACTTTCACAGTAAGGATTTAGGACCAGAGCCACTCCAGACGACTCACTCCTAAATCATGGTGGTCTAACCTTTAAGGTCTCGATCCACACTCCAAAAATCCTTCTCATAATTCATCGATTACTATAAGAAGATCTGTTTTGTTTCCCCAGTGTGGTCCTCGGGGGAAATTCACGGTGTTCAGGGCACCTAACTAGATGTTCCATCATTTCACTTGTTATTAATTTCTTTTACTCATCTTAAAAGAATTCCAAACATCATATATCATATTTGTGTATTCTTGTGTAACTAGAATAACATGAAGCAAATTAAGTTTATCAATAAGGACAATGATCAAAGAAAGAAGCACAGTAAATATGAATATTCCAACACATATGATTATTTATATGTTCTACATCATCTCATAGCAATCATCAATAGTGGGCCTTCAGCCTGAGACATAATCTTATTGTCCATCATTTACCCCATCAAGGTTTTATTGTCATCAGTGGGCTTTCAGCCCTAGACACAATCTTATTATGCAACATTTACCCTTATCGGGGTTTCTCAATGTAAGGAGCGTATATAAAATTCAATTTCAACATAAATATTATTAGTTCATTGTATATCACAGTTCTGAACAAATATTAGCAGAGGCATTAGAACTAGCAACAGTAAAATCATATAGATATCATGTATCATTCCCCATACTCAAAATAGATTTATCATACAACATATGCTTGTTCCATCCAATCTGAATAGATGCCAATAAATTTCATGCATATACATGCATAACAGACTTAGTTCTCTTATTCTTTTATTTCACATTCTTCCGATGAGGTTACTAATAAACACATATTGACTATCATTTGAAGTTTGTATTATTAGTCCATTCTCAGAGTACAAGACACAATTCAAGAACACATTCTTGTAAATCAATACAAATACTTGAATTTCATCTTTTTGTTGAACTCAGCTATAGTTATGTGCATCCCTTAATATCTCATTTGAGATTTTCATTCACTAGCATCACCGAACTCATCAATTTTAGGGTAAGAGTTACATTCTTAGAATTATCTACTAATTCCCATCTTTTTCCTTCATTTTATATTCAGTAGTCTCAACTTCTTTCATTACATGTTCATTACATCATTCGAACCAATCTTTCTTGATTCACTTTACATACAATGTTACTCTTCTACTTACCATTTATCAAAGTCTAGTTCTTAGTATATTTCATTTAATTTGGGTTAAGCCACATGTAATTAAAATAAAAGATAAAATACTTCATCATATTAACTTCATTAGTTTCATCTTTAACTTTCCATCACCATCAATATATTTTTTCTTCATATCATTTCTTATATTTAGATAAGTATACCATGTCATTGACTTCTAATGTCATTCCCATAATCAACAATGATCATTATTTATTATACTAAAACAAATGCATTAGAATTAGATGATATTAGTAAGACTCATCATATTCAGTTGAACTATTAATGCTTTTAATTTCAGCATTTGATCACATTTACAACATCATACACAAGTTCTAGCTTTATCACTCATAATCATATTAATACAAAACTTTTAGAGTTTTCAAGAAGTCATTCCTTAGTTCAACATATCATAAGAATCATATCATTCAGTAATCCAATCATGACTCAAGGGTTCATTAGGGTTATTCACAAACATGGAAACCCTGGTTTCCATTATCACACATTTCATTCATCAATCATAACTATACTTTGATTAATTGACTCATTTGATTCACTTCCTCAACACAAATCCTAATCAGGATATGTGGACATTCAATTCCATTAACATTCAACAATACACTTGTATAATACAATCTAGTACAATTCAAATATGATTTCATACATGTCAAATCAATTCCAAGCATATCGACCATTAGGTTGATTTTTAGGCAAAATTCACATGAAGTATCATAGTCATCTACCAAAAAGATTATCCATGGATCCTCAGGAACTAATCAAGTTCCAATCAATGAGAAACAATTAAAATCAGTAGAATTGGATTCCCCAATATCTTTCCCAAGTCAAATCCAATCACATACATATACAAACAAGGTTTCTAATTGTTTTAGCCATATAGAATTAGATTTTCAACATAAATACAAAGCTTAGGAGGGAGAAAAAAACACTCACCTCAGGTGCTAAGCACCTTAAAAACATAGGTCAACCTCCGAATTTTTGGAAACCCAATCAAACTCTCACAAAAGAATCCAATTCTTTCTCCTCTCAACTCAAAAACCCTAGAAATAGGGATTAGAAGAGAAAGAGTGAGAAAAGGGGGAGATTTGATGTGATTTTGAATCAAATCAGGGGAGTAACAGAATCTTTACATGTGAGAGAAGATTCACCATGAATGCTATGCAAAGAAGCTAAACTTACTTGATTTCATCATATCTTGGATAGTGAAACCCTAGGTCAACATCTCCTCCACTTTCTTTTCTCAAAACCCTAGCTCTCCTCTCTCTCAAGAATTTCATTTATTTGACAAGAAGGACGAGTTATGAGAGCTCCTTGTGTGTTAGGTTACTCATATAGATGAATTGAGGTGCTTAGAACAATTGCAAATAAGCCCTTCATTATATTTTTATTTTTCCCAGACGGGTTGGTCGGGTAAGTTATAAACTCGACCGACACACACTTTTCATATCACAAAAATCCTACAAAAATTATGAAACTTTAACCCAATGTCTAAAATTGAGTTTATAAGAAACAAAAAAAATTATATCATTTGGAGTAACCAATAAATAAATAAAAATCAAATACTACACTACTATATTATAGTCAGCAGAATGGTCGGTCGAGTTTGTCCTTCACAGAACTCAACCGACACCCCTCTCTATAGAGATCAAAAGTCATCCAAAAATTACGAAAATTTAATAGTTTGTCTATAATGGAGTTTAACAACTACAGTTAAAATTTATGATCAATTGGACAAACCAATAAAATTATAAAATTCAATTAACATACTACTATATCAATCTAAACATATGATCGGTCGAGTTTGAAACTCGACCGACAAATAGCTTAGACAATTCTTCAAAAATTCTGATATTTTTCAATAGTGTTCGCATTTTGTATAACCAAATCATATTCAAATTTTAATTCAATCAGAGTTACGCCAAAAATACTAAAAATCATTTAGTGAGACATTGTACTTATCAAATTCTATATTCGTATATCATCAAAACCCTAATTTGGGTTGATTAGGGTTTTAAATCTTAACCCTAATTATGTGAATCAAAGTATGATTAAACATTCTCATTATATTTAAAACATCAAAACTTAACTACCATCATTAATAAAGCTTTAAACAATGATCATCTTAGTTAAGCATACAATCATCCAAGTAAACCCTAATTAGACGACTAAGTTGAAAATGGGTCATTACACACAGGTTACGAAAATTTGTAAAATTTTGGTTTTTTTTCCACTCTCACTTAGACTAGGAACCTTGACCCTGACACTCCTATAAATATAGGGGTACTAGGGACTCCTTCGATACAACTCAATTTCTTCTGACAATTGTTTGTCTTCTTTGGTTGTGGTAACCGAGAGAACCCGAGCAAGTCCTACCTGATAAAGGGAGAGATAGCAAGGGAGAACAATTGTGGGACGACAAGTTGGTGAATAGTATGCCAACATAAAGGGACAACTCCTTCTTGTCCATTATACTAGAATGACAAGAGTTCCTGATGGTTTGTGTGGACTACTCTAGAGGCATGGAGCTTTTCCCGCTAGGAGGAAAACATCAACTTATTGTTTGTAGTGATCAATCAGGAGGCCGACGTAGATGTTGTTTGAGTGTGACTTTAATAAAGGGTTCACACCACAATGAGGAGATTATCGTTGTACTTTCTCTGGGACCAGTTATGACCTCATAAGTCATCCTTCATGTTACATAGTTATTGATGTATTCCATTGGTTTAACGAAATATGGCAGTTAAATTTTTGTTTCTGCTACCTGTTCTATCGCCATATTTCCTTATAGTGGTATCAGATCCACTTCAATCTACTATATTTTGGTATAATCGATATGATTGGATTTTTGGTTTTCATCATTTATTTATTGCATACGATGTGAATATTTAAAGAGATTAATGTGTGTATTTGATTAAAACCACATAAGATCTCACATAATATATATATATATGATATCATATGATATGATATGCAATTTACATGGGTCACCCTAAAAGTGAGTTTTGATGGTGGATGTGAAACATGGTTATGGCTAATAACCCTATATATATGTGCATGGTTGTATGGTTGGTTTTATTTTAGTTTGCATATAGAGACTCTACATTATCTTCTAATAGCAAAAGTATTATTCTCTCCTACCTATGCTTTCCTCAAATGTAACTTGAGGTTTCTCATTTATCATGCTATATGTAATAGTATTAGGATAGTTTAATTTCTTGTTACAACGAAGATGAAGACGCTCAACACCAGGCCAACTGATTGTCTTAAAAGGCGAGTCGACCCGCTGGAGGACCAAGGAGGACGACCCAAACCAATCGGCTAGTGGACTCGACCGATCGACTAGAGATCTAGAAGATGGTATACCACAGACCAAACGACTGGTGTGACGAACAACTGGCTGGCCAGGAAGCGGGCCAATCGGTTCAAGGGTTGAACCAATCACCCCAGATTGGCAAGCACCAATCTTCATTAACAATAGGTTTCTGCATGAGATGTAGACCTAGGTGGTGATAATTTCTTATGACTCCAAGGAATTATAGTAGAATGGCCATAACCATTGCTTATGTTTATTGCATGTTTTTGTAGTGGGATATAGCATGTATATGATATGCACTATATATGAGTGTGGTGATTAAATAATGTATATGTATCTATAAAAATAAACTCACTCAATAATATATTAAGTCTTAGGTACTTTCTCTTAAAGCTTGATCGACCAAGCGTAGGTTACGCCAAAGTGTGGTGCATTGTCCATCTCATGAAAGTGTGATGGTAGATATGTAGGTTATGCCAAATCAGGGTGCATATTCTATTGTGTTAGCTTTTGGGTCAGGCTTAAATGGGTATCCTTAATGAGATTAAGCACCTAGAGGCATGCAGATAACTATAGCAAAAAGTTGCACATATCATCTATCCAAGAATTCCATGTGATGCAACGGGAAAAAGTTGTCCATCTTAATAATTGATTATGGACGCTGGCATTGGTCGGGTAATAATTGAATTATTTTGGATCTTGGCTCACTAAAAAGTTGTACCATGCAATCTTCTGAATTGATATGTGAGGGCTATGAATTTGAATAAAACTATGGAAGCTATAATTAATTAAAGGCCTATTTGAATATCGTCCATTTTCAAATGAAATCAAATTAAAAGGGGGTTTTGATCAAATGCAAAATTTTCTCTTATGAAATCAAATGGCAACACAAAACAACACTTTTTCTCTATAATTGGTCCTTGAGAAGGAAAAGTTGAATGGTAATAACTTCCACGACTAGTTTAGTACAATGAGAATTTTTCTCATACAAGAGTGCAATCTCTATATCTCGAGACACCGGATCCAGAAGAACCTCTTCCATGTGCACCTAAGGCTGACAGGAATGCTTACAAGAAGCATAGTGAAGATGTTGTTGATGTCAAAATGCCTAATGTTGTGCTTCATGAACTATGAGTTGCAGAAATATGATGAGAACATGAATGTTATTGAGATGGTCATACATTTTAAGAACATGTTCCAAGATCAGGCAATACAGGAGAGATTTGATGTCTCTAAGGTGTTGTTCAAATGTAACATGGTAGAAGGAGATCCAATAGGTCCTCATGTGCTCAAACTCATTGGTTATGTAGAGAAATGTTATAGACTGGGATTTCCTTTTGGTCCAGTTGACCATTGATGTGATTCTACAATCTCTACCAGAGTCCTATAGTCAATTTTTCATGAACTACAACATGAATGACTTTGACAAGGCGTTGATAGAGTTACTTGGCATGTTGAGAATAGTTGAGGCACAAATGAAGAAGACAAGACTAAGTTTGTGATAATGATCAGAAAACTAAAGGGAAAGTCTAAAGGCAAAGGCAAAGGCAAAGCTAATATGATTTCTAAAGTTGGTTAGAAGTCCAAGTCTTCAGTCCTAAAGGCAAAGGGAGGAGTAAATAAGGGAGGAAATTGTCACCAATGTCACCAACTTGGACATTGGAAAAGAAATTGTCCTCTATACCTGGAGGAACTAAGGAATAAGGAGGGGATAGAGATATCTACTTTAGTATATATGTAATAAGATAAATGTGATTACTTCTTCATCTTGGGTATGTGATATTGGATGTAAATATGACATACTTTGATGTGCAGGATCTGAAAATAAACCTTTATGTAAGGACAAGGATGGACTGTGTGGAGCAAGATTTGTTGCAACTTCAACTTACATTTATAATTTATCTTAACCTGTTGGGCATGTAATAGAGTTAAATGAACTGCTATTTCATTCTTCCAATAATAGAAAGATTTTAATACATGTATCTTGTATGGACAAGGATGATTATAAATAAAGAGTTGTTAATGTTTATGTTTCAAAGATGTGATCTTGTATGGCAATGCCCCAAATGTCTTGTGATCTTTATATGAAGGATCTAAAGATGGATTTTTAAAACTTAAATACCTAAAGGATTACAATTGATAACTCAAACAATCTATAGCATTGTCATCTACAACACACATATGAAAAAGGAATTTCTACTAACCATATTGATGTTTATCTAGACTCTTTTTGTTATTTAACCAAAAATATATATGCAAGTCTTATATATGAGTAACATGAAAAAACCACCTCACGCTAGGTGCAGTGGGAGAATAAGTATTCTACAAGTTCATATACATAATGATCGATAAAGATAAAGACTGGTATTTGTACTTCATTATATATATTGATGATCTCAGTAGATATGGGGTTTGTATTTGGTGAGACACAAATGTGAATCTCTTGAAGTGTTCAAAAATATCATGAATGAAGTTTAACTTTGATAAAGGAATTAATAAACTTTGATACAATCAAATGTTGAAATATTTTATGTCAATAGTTTGAGGACCTTCTGGAGAAATTATGATAGTGTATCACTATCAACTCCACATGAAACATGATGATGTATCAGAAAAAAGGAATCACATTTTGATGAGTCATAATGTGATTATCATTTAATATAATCTTCTAATTTCCTTTTGGGCACATGCTTAACACTAAAATAATGTACTGTATAAAACGGTTTTAATAGACAACATATGAGATATGGTATGGGAATGTCCCGATATGTCTTAAGGATTGAAACTTATAACGACATTAGTTTCTTGAAAGGTTTATCCATAGACCATTTAAATGTTAATTTGTTGAATACTACCTTTAATCTCTATCTGACAACAAATTTTTTTTACTAGGATAGTTGATTTCCAAAAGAATTAGTGGGAGTAAAGTAGAACTCAAAAAGTTTGAGATCAACAATATAAAATTGAACCAAAGGAGGTACAGTGAGAATATGGAGAATCATAAATTATTGTGGAATCCCAAGTTCCATCTATAACACAAAATCATAGTTCTAGTAGTACACATATGAGGTTAAAAGATTGTGAATTCTATAAATTAAATAAGTTGTGAGTTGGTCATAAGGTGATGAGCCAGCAATCAACTAAGAACTATTGAGGGACCAGATTCTGAGAATTGGCTTGAGAGCATTACATCTAGAATGGAATCCATGAAAAGCAACAACCTATGACCTTGGCGGTACCACCTAAAGGAGTAAAAACTCGTAAGGTGTAGTTGCGTTTTCATAAGGTAGACCAACATGGAAGACATACAAGGACAGATTAGTTGCAAAGGTGATAACACTCAAATTCATGCATTTATCTATGGTTTTATGTCATTATAGCCTTAATATGCCCAAAATAACCCTAGGTCCTTATCTTTTAGTAATTTATAGATAGAGTTGTTCAACTAGTCAATTTTAGGACTTGTAGGCACCAAACTCAAGAAGATTTCATTTCTCCATATTCTACCCCACAAGCATCGTGTTATGTGCATCGAAGCAGGTCCATCAACCACCAAAAATACCCCCCCCTATGAGGTGGGTTTTTCCCTAACGAGTAAGGTCATAACCGCTACAAAGGAGTTTTGACCGCTATAAGGGTCACGACCACTACACCGTCTCAACCACTATGCTCAGCACGGCCATGCTAGCCTAGCATAGTCAGGATGAGGTCAATGTGTAGTGACTACAACACTCATCGTGATTGCTACAACCACAACCATATCAAAGACTATCATGATCGCTACTCTCATCGTGATCGCTAAATCCACCGCAATCGAGACACTCGGCACGGTCATGCCCAGCCTGGCATAGTCGGGCCAAGGACAAAGGCTAGCATTCGTGTTGACCACAACAATTGTCTTAGCCACGACATTCACCTCAACCATGACATATTACTAGTGCTACACCTGGCACGATTGGGCCAAGACAAGTATAGTGATCGAAACTGGTTATGCGTCCAAAACTGGTGACGCGACCACTTATTACACACACTCCACCTTCACATATAAATACCCATCCCTCGCTACCTAGAGAGGATTTTCAAGATTTGGAGGTCTACAGTTCAGAACATTGGATGTCTCGTTCCACGGTTCCCAGATCCCCGTGGGAGAGTTTTGAGGTTCGGAAAGGCCAAAGTGCTCCTCTTACGCCCGACTCTTCAGCTTGCTTCCATCCACCATCATTTTCCACCACCGTTCACCCACATCCTACTATTCTTAGCCATCTTCCACCTCCATACACCCACCAAGCTATTGTTTGGGGTGGAATCATATAGAAAGGAGGACAAGGAGTCTAGAAGACCAAGGAGGATGATCCAAAGATGAGACCTGGCCTATAGGGAGGCTAAGGAGCGAGAGCCACCTCTCCTCTACAGGCTAAATATTTTCTTCTCCTTTCTTCTACTATTCTCCTTTATTTCTATACAACTGATATTCTTCCATCTTTGTTCGGTGCCAACTATGCTTTTCCATGGCTATTTGAGCTCTTCTTGGCTATGTAGCCCGTTTTGGGCATGTTTGTGTACTTTTACCTTAAGCAAGTAGTTTTAATTCAGATCTAGTGCGTTTTCTATCCTATCTTCTCTTTTTGGTTATGATTGCTAGTTTGGTTGATCTCTTTCTTGCTTGAACTTCTATTTCTCCCTATATTGAGAGATTTGTTGTAGAAATAGATAAGAGAAGGTAGTTTGGATTGGAATATGAAAAAGAGGATGGTCCAAGGTGATCGATGCATAACTGTAGAATTGGGCACGAAAATAAACTTTAGTCTCACATTTCTCACTTCTAGGTTGGAGCACTATCTTTTATATGGGTGTGCAGGTGACCTTATTCTCAACAAGAATAAAAGGTGGATATGCCCACCAAAAGGTGGGTGTGGAGATTGTAACACCCCACTTTTCAAAACATGTAAACATCACTTAGAAGAATCTCTTTACTCAAGGGGTGTCACAAACATGATATTCATTTGCAATTTGAATAAATGAAACACTTTTGCATTGTGTAAATGTGATTCATGCATAGTTTTTGACAAAAGGAAACTACACCAAATACATTTAATCTAATTTGATAGAAAGACAATACATGATATAAATACTATCTAAACTTTAGATCATCTTGGTAAATGGAACCCCACTAGGCTCTTTATTCATGAAGATTCCTTGAACTAATCCTTACATTTCATATAGCTTCTTCTTCCTAAGCTTGCTCCTTACCTGTGGGCATCTCGCCCCCAGCCATGCATAAAACAAATGGTAAGTGGAATTGAACATATTATAATTTAAGAGAAAACATGTACTGAAAGTAGACTTTGAACATTGAAATAATATACGATTACTTTTTAAAATCTCTTTTAGCTTGACCTATATAAGGATCTTTGGGTTGCACAAATGTGTTGTGCCTCTTCTCTTATGCACTGAAGTGCCTTTTCTCTTATGCACTGAAGTGACTCTTAAACTTTTTCTCTAAGGAGCCTGTTAATGAGGACCTTATATAAGATATATTTTAGATTATCTTTCTCTTGAAAACTCTTACTTCGCTCTTAAAACTTAACTATAACTTTACTCTTAATGTTCATTAAGGTAATAAAATAATAAGAATAGGTTAACATGACATTCCATTCATGATGCATTCATTGACTTTAATCAATCGAAATAGATAATACATTCATAACATTCATTGCATACATATATTCATAAAAGCAAACATTGTTTATGTTCAATTAGCATGGACCACTTACCTAGCACTTAGAGGAGATATGATCTACCTTACTAGGTTCAATAAACCCTAATCATGTCCTTGGGGGTGCAAACCCTAAACACCATGTTCATAACATTCAACATATCAATACATATTCCATTTCTCACCTAAAACCCTAATTTTTTATAACATATGGGTTATTTATCTTGAATTTGACATAATATGATCTTTTTAACAAAGTTTAGACTTTGACTATTAGGGTCATTTCAATATATCATGATCATTAAAACTAAGGAATTAGGATTTTTATACAGTATGCACATGAAAGTTGATAAGTTTAGGCACTTTAAGAATTATAAATAGAATCAGGTTATGAAACTATTTTTAATAGATTCCTTGTGTTTTCCTGATCAATTTTCATATATAACTTATCTTTATCTGAGAATCCTAGCAATTTATATCATTTTTCAAGATAATTATTAAACAACCAACAAGAGAGCGCCAAGTCAGTAATCAGCTTCATTTTTTGGATGTGCCATTGGGGTTGGGCTGGCCAATGGGATATTGCCATGGTGGCACCCACTCCTACATGGTATCATCCACCAAGCAAGGAAAAAAGAAGGAGAAAAAGACGTGAATACCCTGACCTTGGAAGAAGGAGAGTCGGGGGCTAAGGGATCTTTTGATGTGGAGTCATCTTCTACCATTGCCTATTCACAAACAAGCTCTCAGTGAGTCAACACAATGGTTGACTCTAGACTCGCAGGCCTCTGAGTGGCGGGCAAGGGTTCAGTTACTTCTTCTAGATCTCGTCGGATTCATCGGCAGCTTCAATTGTTGTCAGACTGGCCAAGTGTAGGGAAAATGGGGAGGGGCACATCTGTGTTGCTCAAAACAAGAATAGAGGATGAAGGATAGGCATAATAGGGAAATTTGAGGAGGAACAAAATGGGAGTCAGGAAGAGCATTGTGAAGGGAAAAGGCATCAAAATAGAGGCATTTATCCCTTAAATAAGTCGGGCCATGGAGGGGGTAGTTGGTGGCTCTCCTACCATTTGGAGAAAATGTCGACAACTTACCAAAACTAGTAAAACTAGGGGTCACCTAGCTCAGAATCATCTCCAAATCTAAATGTGAGGATTTCTATGAGTGCAGAAGCATCTAAGAGAGAGACATTCGAGAAAGAAGAAGGAAGCATATTGTTCCTTGTTCCCTTTTCTAGTCAAAGGTGGGAAACACTCTCCTGACCACTGGTTTAGGATCCTACAGCCACCAGGAGTGCTACAATTATAATGGGATGGATCCTAGCTTTCCTAATATGGCTAGGACTGTGATATTTAAATGCACAAATCAATTAATGCATCCACTTTATGAAAGATTCAATTATTCATATCTCTCTCTTTCTAGATCCTTTTAATCCCAAATTTTAAAGGGAAGTTTCTAGAGCTTATATCTAGGTTTGGGAGATATTTGAGACCAAAATACAAAATTAGAATGCCATTTTATTGCCCCTTTTGTAAAAGGCTTATTTGATTCATTGAAGGCATGTAATTAACTTATTTTTCATCCAAAGTTGGCAAGAGACCTTATTTATGTGTATATTTCTCTTTGGTGCAAGTTAGGGTCGAATTATACCCATTGGTTACTCTCAACCTACAATTTCTATAAATTTCCATACAATTCCTTATTAGTCATTCAACTTTATCTTAAATGCATTAATTGATTAGATATTGTGAAAAAGACTTCCCTTTGTGAACTCTAGGGCCAAAATTCGAGATTATAACTGATTAGCCATGTCATATATATTATATCCCATTTTGAGCAACTTTCATGGAAGAGAGGGAAAAAGAGATTAATTTTACTTTCTACATATATTAAGACTATAAGAAAAGGAAAAAGGAAAACTTTTTTTGCAACTAAACTATTTCACACATATTTTTTGAATTAATTTCTTTTCCCTTTTCCTTTTATTCCTTTTAAGCATATTCAAGGATATTAGAGAGAGAAAGGAAATCAACATTTATCTCTTTGAGTTAATTGTGGCACATAATGCTCATATGAAAGAGAAAACATATTTTGGGCCTTATTTTATTCTTTTCACTTTATTATCTTTAAAAAAAAATTGTTTCATAATCTTTTTGCATTGAGACCATCAAATATTTTTATTTAATAAAAACTACATCCTAAGTTTTAAATTACCCTTGAAAAAATTGGGATGTTACAATTCTACCCACCTTAAATAAAGTTTGTCCTCAAAATTTTCATTTAGGCTACTACCCATCTTCAGGGTTTTCTCACCTCTTAACTTAGTTTCATAGCTCTGCACAAAATCTAGGTCCTTGACATCATATTAACTTGAACTCACTTTTCTATGTCAAAATATCTACCTTGGTATGCATGCTTGGTCTTCTATGTATATGAGTAGGTATAGGTGGCTATATGTCTCAAACTTTTAATGTTGACTCTTATTTTCTTTTCGCCTTGGATACATGTTGGCCGATCATATATTCAGAGGTGGCATGACTTATCACACTTATTTTAGCACCTTCCTCATGCACATGTCCCATACCACATGCACTTGAAAGCACAAGATAAGTATGACTTATGCACATAGCATTCTCTCTGCAAAATCCCATAATCTTGTGTCCCATACCATAAACATGTGGGAAAAGAAAGAGAATGATTTATAAATTTCTAGAGTTAAAATAAAAATATAAAACATCTAGTCACATAACCCTAATCATTATCTAAACTCATGTCTCGTGTCTAGACCTCTACTTTTATTTCTCGTATCTTTCTATACCTAGGGTTAGGACATATGAATCATGCATTGCCTAGTGGCCATTTATCAAATTTCTCTGATACCATAATGTAACACCCCACTTTTCAAAACATGTAAACGTCACTTAGCAGAAGCTCTTTACTCAAGGGGTGTAACAAACATGATATCCATTTGCAATTTGAATAATGAAACACTTTGCATTGTGTAAATCGATTCATACATAGTTTTTGGCAAAAGGAAACTACATCAAATATAGTTAATCTAATTTGATAGCAACACTATACCTGGTATAAATGCTATCTAAACTTTGGATCATCTTGGTAAATGGCACCCCACTAGGTTCTTTACTCTTGAAGATTCCTTGATCTAATCCTTGCATGTTATATAGCTTCTTCTTCCTAAGCTTGCTCCTTTCCTATGGGCATCTTGCCCCCAGCCATGTATATAACAAATGGTAAGTGGAATTGAACATATTATAATTTAAGAGAAAACATGTACTAAAAATAGATCTTGAACATTGAACATTGAAAAGACATACAATTACTTTTTAAAATCTCTTTTAGTTTGACCTATATAAGGATCATCGGGTTGCACAAATGTGTTGTGCCTCTTCTCTTATGAACGGAAGTGCCTCTTCTCTTATGCCCCGAAGTGCCTTTTAATATTTTGCTCCAAGGAGCCTCTTAATGAGGACCTTATATAAGCTATCTTTTACATTATCTTTCTCTTGAAAACTCTCACTTTGATCTTAAAACTTAACTAAAACATTAATCTTAACATTCATGAAGGTTATACAATAATAAGAATAGTAAAACATGACATTCCATTCATGATGCATTCATTGACTTTAAGCAATTGAAATAGATAACACATTCATAACATACATTGCATATATATATTCATAAAAGCAAACATTACTTATGTTCAATCAGCATGGATCGCTTACCTTGCACTTAGAGGAGATTTGATCTTCCTTCCTAGGTTCAATAAACCCTAATCATGTCCTTGGGGGTGAAAACCATAAACACCTTGTTCATAACATTCAACATATCAATCTATATTCCATTTATCACCTAAATCCCTAATTTTTTATAACATATGGATTATTGATCTTGAATTTGATACAATATGATCATTTTATCTAATGTTTAGACTTTGATGATTAGGTTAAAACTAAGGAATTAGGATTCTTATACACTTAGCACATGAAAGTTGGTAACTTTAGGTACTGTAAGATTAGCAATAGAATCAGGTTATGGAACTATTTTTAATAGATTCCTTATATTTTCTTAATCAATTTTCACATATAATTTATCCTTATCTGAGAATCCTAGCAATTTCTATCATTTTTGCAAGTTAATCATTAAACGACCAATAAGAGAGTGCCAAGTCAGCAATAAGTTTCATTCTCTAGATGTTCCATTGGGGTTGGGCTAGCCAATGGGGTCGTGCCATGGTGTCACCCGTGCATGCATGGCAGCATCCACCAAGCAAGGTGAAAAGAAGGATAAAAAGACATGAATACCCTGACCTTGGAAGAAGGAGAGTTTGGGGCTAAGGGGTCTTTTGATGTGGAGTCATCTTCTACCTTTGCCTAATCACGAACCAACTCCGGGTGAGTCAACATGGTGGTTGAATCTGGAGTTTTAGGCCTCTGAGAGGTAGGCAAGGGTTCTATTACTTCTGCTAGATCTTGTCAGATTCATTGGCAGCTTCAATCGTTGTCGGACACACCAAGGGTAGGAAAAACTGGGGGGGACATATGTGCTGCTCGAATCGGGAATAGAGGATGAAGGACGGGCTTAATAGTGAAATTGGAGGACGAACAAATTGGGAGTCGGGAAGAGCATTGCGAACGGAAAAGGTGTCAAAACAGAGGCATCTATCCCTTAAATAAGTCAGTCCATGGAGGGGGTAGTCAACGGCTCTCCTGCCATTTGGGGAAAACATCAAAAGCTTACCAAAACTAGTCAAACTAGGGGCCACCTAGCTCGGAATCATCTCCTGATCTTAATTGGGAGGATTTATAGGAGTGTACAAGCATCTGATAGAGAGATTCAAGAACAAAGAAGGAATTGTACTGGTCCTTGTTTCCTTTTCTGGTCGAAGGTGGGAGACACTCTATATTCAAAGGTCAATCCTTTATCAGAAAGCATCCTCGTCAATAAGAAGGTTCATCGACATGGGCCCATCGACCACCAATAATACCCCCCTACACGGGGTGGGTTTATCCCTAAGGAATAAGGCCACGACCGTTATAAATGAGTTTTGGCTACTACAAGGGTCACAACTGCTACACTGTCTCGACCACTACGCTCTACATAGCCATGCCCAGCCAGCCCAGCACGGTCGGGTCAAGGTCAAGGTGTAGTGACCACAACACTCATTATGACCGCTACAACCACAACTGCAGCAAAGACTGCCATGATCGCTACATCCACCATGACTGAGACACCCAGCATGCTCGTGCCTAGCCCGGAATGGTCGGATCAAGGACAAAGGCTAGCATCCATCTTGACCATGACAACTATCTCATCCATGACATTTGCCTCGACTGTGACATATCCCGAGCGCTACACACGGCACGGTCAGCTCGAGACAAGTGTAGCGACCAAAACTAGTGATGCGACTACTTATTATCACACTCTGCCTTCACGTATAAATACCCACCCCTCGCTACCTAGATAGGAGTTTTGATATTTGGAGGTTTGCGGTTCCAAACATTGGAGGTCCCCTTTTGCAATTCTGACCTATTTTGGTTCCCATATCCCTGTGGGAGAATTTTTAGGTTTGAAAAGGTTGAAGTAATCCTAATATGCCCGACTCTTCAACTTTCTTCCATCCACCATCATTTTCCACCACCATTTACCCACATCCTACCATTCTCAGCCATCTTCCACCTCCATACACCCACCAAGCTACTTTTTAGGGAGGAATCAAAGAGAAAGCAGGCCAAGGAGTCCAGAAGACCCAGGACAACGATCTAAAGATGAGATCTGGCCTATATGAAGGCTAAGGAGCGAAAGCCACCTCTCCTCTATGGGATAAATATCTTCTTCTTCTCCTTTCTTCTACTGTTCTCCTTTGCTTCTATACAACTGATGTTCTTCCATCTTTATTCGGTGCCAACTATGCTTGTCTATGGCTAGTTGAGCTCCTTCTTGGCTATGTAGCATGTTTTGGGCATCTTTATGTACTTTTACCTTAAGCAAGCAATTTTATTTTAGATCTAGTACATTTTCTATTCTATCTTCTCTTTCCGGTTATGATTGCTAGTTTGGTTGATCTCTTTCTTGCTTGAACTTCTATTTCTCCCTATATTGAGAGATTTGTTGTAGAAATAGATAAGAGAAGGTAGTTTGGATTGGAATCTAAAACGAGGATGGTCCAAGGTGATCGATGCAGAACTATAGACCTAGGCAAGAAAATAAATTTTAGTCTCACATTTCTCACTTCTAGGTTAGAGCACTATCTTTTATATGGGTGTGCATGTGACCTTATTCTCAACAAGAATAAAAGGTAGATATGCCCACCAGAAGGTGGGTGTGGAGATTGTAACACCCCACTTCTCAAAACATGTAAACATCACTTAGCAGAACCTCTTTACTGAAGGGGTGTCACAAACATGATATTCATTTGCAATTTGAATAAATGAAACACTTTGCATTGTGTAAATCTAATTCATACATAGTTTTTGGCAAAAGGAAACTACATCAAATACATTTAATCTAATTTGATAGCAAGAATATACATGGTATAAACACTATCTAAACTTTGGATCATATTGGTAAATGGCACCCCACTAGGTTCTTTATTCTTGAAGATTCATTTAATTAATCCTTGCATGTCATATAGCTTCTTCTTCCTAAACTTGCTCCTTACCTGTGGGCATCTTGCCCCCAACCATGTATAAAACAAATTGTAAGGACCATGACCTCCGTTTTGGGCTTACCCTGTTTGCTTTTCCTAAACCTTGCGTTGAGATGCTTGCTAATCACCTGAAGTTGTGATTAGGGTTGTTTGTGCTTTGTTGAGAGGTTGAGGTGCAACTTGCAAATTACCCAAGTTTTAGGGTTGGTGTGCAAGTTTGTCACCTTGAGAGATGCCTTTCTCTCTCCTTGCATCCTCCAGGGTTGAGAGGATGGGTTTGGCTCCTTATTTGAGGGTTTTGGGCTTTGTTGAGCCTTGTTTGAGTTGTGTTGAGCTTTGTTGAAGCTTGGTGTCGGGCTAGACCTTGGTGTATCATCCAGGAGTGCTGGTTGTGTTGGGCAAGGGGTTGTGTCGACCATGGTGTGTCGGGTTGCCATGTTGGGTGACACACACCCTGCACCTTAGCCTCGTTTGTGTCACCATCTTTGGACAAGTGGCCATTGCTTTTCTAAGTGGGTGGCAAGTCATGGACAAGTGGTTTGGGGTGCTAGCATGTGGCATACTCCTTGGACAAGTGTGCTAGGGGCAGGTGCCACCTTGCCTTGCTTTCCCCCTTCACCCCTTAGTTTATAAACAAACCCCTCCTTTGCTTGCTAGGCTCTTTGGTTCCTTTAGTTGCTTCCCTTTCCCTTGGTGGCCGGGCTAGGAGAAGCAAGAGGTGGCTGATATAGCTGGTGTCTTGGGCGACACACCTTGCTAGCTTGTCCCTTTCCTTCTCTTGTGGTAGGTATCTCTCTCTTTCCTTGGCGTCTTCTTCTTCTTCTTCTTCCTTCTCTTCAGCCATGGTGGTTACAAGTTGTTCTTCTTTGTGTTAGCCAAAGGTGGTGCCTTGGAGCTAGGAGCTTGGAGCTAGGAGCTAGGAGCTAGGAGCTAGGATCTTGGAGCTTTAGAGCTTGAGGTGGGTTACATAACTCCTAACCCTAGATATACTACTTCTTTTTCATGTTGCATGTTATATGTGCTATCATGATTGGCCATGTCATCTTTTAGCTATGTTTCTTGCTTTAATGGTTATAAGGTTGCTTTAGGTGTACCCTAGACTTTGTGGTTATGGTTATCTTGGGTTGCCTTGGGTTGGACGAACCATGGATGTGGAGTTCCTTGGGAAAAACCCCTCTCTCACTTAGTTGTTGAGAGGTGAGCTTACGGTCTCCAAATCCAATGGTGATTTGAGCTTGGTTGGTTGGCCGATATGACGTGATGGACCTCCTTGTTGCCTGATAGATGATAGAAGTTGTGCAATACCCCTCTCTCACTTAAATGTCTTGAGAGGTGAGCCAACTCTCTTGAACTCTTAGGGATTCTTGGTGGCAGTCATGAGGTTTAAGATGACCAACCCGTCATGGTCTTTGAACCCTTGCACGACACCCCTTTGATGTGTACTACCCAATATCCCTCTTCTAGGGATGAGTCTTGGGCGATATGCTAAGTATGAACCTCTACCCAAGATGATGTTGTTGGGCATTATGCCTTTGGCTGATATAATGCTTGGTAGACATACCTTCTTGGAACCTTAACCGATAGAGGGTCCCAAACCCTAGTTTGAACGATAGGCTACCTTGGGTGCCATGGTGTCATTTGGTGGATGGTAGTAGTGTGCCCTGGGTGATATGAGAGTTTCCTTGGGCACCATGTTGTTCTAGTCAAGGGGTTGCTTGTTGGGCAGTAGGGTTTTGACCTTGGGCGTTATGGTTGTGGCCAACACGGCCTTTTTGGTTGCCCGATATGGAAACCCTAACCCTAGCTTAGGCGATAGGGTGTCTTGGCCGATAGGGTTTCTTGGTCGATAGGGTGAAGGTGTTGCCCGATACACTCTTGTACCTGGATGCCCGATATCCTCTTGGTTCATGACTGCACGATGCACCGTGGGTTCTAGTATGCCTATTACCCCTTGTGCTTGGGTGCACGTTATGCTTGTGGTCGATATGTGTGGCTTGGCGCCCTAAGTTTTGTGGTGACTGATAGCGTTCTGGGTGAGGGATATGACCCTACCGGATATCCCTTGGGTGAGGGATGGTGCTACCCGCCACACCTTTAGTGAGGGTAGGTGACACCCTTGGTGAGGGATGCACCTAGCCCAGGAACCCTAGATAGGTTGTGACCAGTGACATGTTTGTTACCTAAGGTTGATGTGAAGTGAGATGATAAGATCATGGTTGTGTAACCTTTAAGGATGTATCCTTAGGGATGGTTGTGCATGATGTTATGAGATATAGGGCATGGTGGATGCCCACAGTTTTGTAATATTAATATAAGATGTTGTTCCAATCTTATGCATCTAAAATCTTAATGGCATATGTTCTCTAAAGACCTATGTTTGGTGATCTAGTTATCTTTCTTGTTATGCATACTAACCATGCAGGTGTTATCAATTGAATTCATAACCAGGTAAGAGCTATGTGGTGTATGTGTTTTGTATAACACTGAATAATGATATTCCTTGTTGATGAGATGAGATGTATCACCAGTATGATGAGAAAGATCTGGTGACCTGATAAAGGTTGAGTGCCTGATTGAGGTGTTATCCTCTAATGATTACATGAGGGATTGTTATTCCATGATGATGATGATGAAGGCCTTGAGAGGCAGTGGCATTATGTGATGAGGGATTGATATCCCATGGTAATATGATAATGGTAGTTATAGTGTGACACAATGTTGTTTATGTTTTATAACTTGGTTTCCTCAACAATTCACTTAAAATATACTAATTAATTACAATGGAACATTCCATGTAGTTTTGCCCTGGCCATAGATCCATCATCGTCAATAGTTGGTGATGGTGAAATAGGTTTATCCTATGGGATTACCTAGAGCGCATATTGTTGAATATGCGGGGTTTCTCCTAGCTGAAAATAGGAGGATTAGAGTGCAACTGCGGTTGTGGACTCAAGATGTATATAAAAGCATGGTGAACAGTCCCATGGCTCATTGGGATAGAGCATGAATGTGTTCATAGCTCAGGGAGCACGATGAAATGGCCCGTGTCTCAAATATACTAGCGTCGTGACCTGTACCAAGGCGGGCTAGATAAAAAGGGTAGACTGCATGAGCTAACCCTGTGGCTGAGGCCACTCAAGCAAGAGACTGCGGTCCTGCTTTAGTTATCGTGCACTGACCACAAAGAGATGAGGTTGTGGAGTTTGTCTCTTCCATTGACCTTGTATGGCACCGGTTTTAAGGTTGGATTTGAGCAGTACGGCTCACTTCCTCAGGGCGTAATAAATCGTAATATAGCTGAATAGTATATGCTGCTTAGGGCAAAACACAGAACATTGGTTGAAGCCTTGCTTGTATAGTTGCTCTAGTTATATCTTGTATTTATTTGCACGTTCCTCATATCTTGTGATCAGTTCTTATAAATCTTATCTTATCAATCATGTTCCATAAAGAATATTTGGTTATATGCCCCTTGGATATCTTGGTAAAATTTCTAATAAAGTTAGTTCTGCTCCATATGTTGCTCATTTAATTTGCTTACTTTGGTTATCTGCTTAAGCTTTTCTGAAGTTTTATAGTTCTGCGGGGAGTTATGTTTCTCTCTGGGAATGTGTGTCTCACCCTGCTGGTTTTCAACCTTTTTAGGTGATCGAGCTAGATGTGGTGGTGGTCGTGAGGTTGCGGTCGAGCAGTAAGAGGAACAGTAGGAGGAAAGAGATGGATATGTTGTTGTTTTGGTTGTTTTGTAGTAGTGTTTTAGAGTCATCCCTATACTCTCAAGTCCTTGGAGGAGTTTTGATGATGTTTCATGATGTATAGCTGATGTAGCTTGTTTATCCTGATGTAGGCCTGGTATGGCCTGTTCTGTATATAAATAGGTGGTGAACTCTTTGTGCATATGTGACAGCTAGATCCTATGAACTGGGGACACGTACCCAGGTTCATGAATGTTTATATAACATGTTTCCTTGCAGGATAAGGATTTGGATATAATAGTTTCTTTATTTATCTGCTTTCTGCAATCAGTTTTAATTAACCCGTGTTTTTGGTAACATGTGGTTTATGGAAGTTCCACACATTTTCGCAAGGCATTTCGTTATCTATGTGATAGAAGGATGTCATAATAGGTTTTGGTATCAGAGATCTAGGTTCACTGAGTCTACAGTGATCTAGGACTAGGTTTGTGTATGTTCTTGTGAGTTTTCTAGATTTTCTTACAATAACCTTCTGCCCCCAGCAGAAGATAAAGCTTAAAGATGTTTGGAAATCATGAAGAATATGCTGCCGAGAGCAGTGATGTTGCATCTATCGATGGATCACGAGTGCAGGCACATGAAGATCGGGTGCCTGAGGTCCCCCAACTTGACCCAGCCATTCTCGAAAACCTTACCTATCAGCACCTTATGGGGCAGTAAATGGGTACGATGAATCTCATGGTGGAAAGATTGCCAGTGCCTCCGCCAAGAGCACAGGCTCCCCATGGTGAATCTTTGGGTATTGGGAAGACCTTTGAGTGACTTCGTCGAGTCAGAGCTTTGGATTATACTAGAACAGCTGATCCAGTGGACGCAGATCTATGGCTGACAGGTCTTGAGAAGGCCTTCCGGATCTTTAACATCCCCAAAGAAAACAAAGTCAAGCATGCTATCTACCTTTTGAAAGGTATTGTTGGCCACTGGTGGGCCATCAAGGAGGAGAAGCGGACCGGTGAGGTGATAGGTTGGGACATCTTCTGATGGGAGTTCATGAGTCGATACTTCCCAAAGACCTATCTGGACGAGAAGAACAACCAGTTTGAGTGTCTGCACCAAGGATCAATGAGCATCACCGAGTATGAAGCCAAGTTTATGGACATGCTGAGGTTTTGTCCTCACATGGAGACAACAGATGATGAGAGAATCAAGCAGTTTGAGAAAGGTCTGAGTGTTGAGCTAACGACACCTACTGCTACTTTAGAAAATCGAGAGCGGTTTACCACATTTGTGGAGTCTGTCCAAAGGATCAAATGGTTAGTCAAGGAGAAGAGAGAAACCATGTCCAAGAAAAAGCCTGCTCAGTTCTAGAGGTAGAGGTTTGATGGCTTTAAGAAGCCAAGGTTTTCAGCACCATCTGCGATGCAGAGTTCTAGTGCACCGTCACAATGGTCTCTGAGTAAAGGAAGAGGGTGTGGATTTTCACCATCCAGAGCTCATAGTACAGCTTTAGCGGTAGTGATAGGGCCATCTAGGACACAGTTTGAAGATAGGTTATGCTATCTCTGTGGACAGACCCGGCATTTAAAGTCAAATTGCCCAAAGAGAGATGTCAAAGTGATGCAGCAACCGAGGCAGAATCAATAGGGGTCAGAAAAATAGTAGTCCAGTGGTAACAGAGGGCGAGGACATGGTCAATCGTCACAAGCAGGATCATCTGCTCAAGGAAGCAGAGGACATGGACAGCAAGCAATGGCTCGATTCTATGCTATGAGTCAGCCGGAGGCGATAGTCAACCCGCGAGTGGTGGCAGGTCAGATGGAGTTATTTCATTCTGATTTATCTTCTTCTTGCTTTATATCTGTTTTGGTTGACTCGGTGCTACGCACTCTTTTATCGCTCGTAGTATGCTCGATAGATATCTTTTACCTATTAGTTGTAAGAAAGATAGTTTGTTGTTAGAAACCCCTCTTGATGGTTCCTCAGTGCTTCGAGAGGTGTTTCCATCATATGTTCTATCTTTTTCGGGACACAAGATACAATTGGATATTATACCACTTGATATGCATGGATTTGATGTGATCCTTGGGATGGATACCTTAGAGAAGTATAAGGTTGTGATAGACTGTGGTTCCAAGCAAGCAGTGTTTGTTGATGGTGGTGAGAAGTGGATCTTCCAAGGAGATAGGAAGATTCTTCTGACATGTCTGGTGTCAGCTATGGTGGCAGAGAAGTTGTTGCGGTAAGGATGTAAGGCGTTCTTAGCTCATGTTTTAGATACCAAGGTAGAAGGTTCTAACCTTGAGGAGGTGTTTGTTGTTAGAGAGTTTGTGTATGTGTTTCCTGATGAGTTTCCCGGTGTTCCCCCACCTCGAGAGATTGACTTTGAGATCAATCTAGTACTAGGGACACAACCAGTTGCTCAGACACCGTATAGGATGGCTCCAGCTGAGATGGCAGAGCTAAAGAAGCAGTTACAGGAGTTGTTGGATAAAGGTTTTATCAGACTGAGCACATCGTTGTGGGGTGCTCCAGTCCTATTCATAAAGAAGAAGGATGGATCGATGCGTCTATGCATAGATTACCGACAGTTGAACAACATTACGATCAAGAACAAGTATCCTTTGTTGAGGATAGATGATCCATTTGATCAGTTGTGTGGTGTTATAGTGTTCTCAAAGATCGATCTACGGTCCGGATATCATCAGTTGAATATTAAGGATGATGACATACCAAAGTCATCTTTTAGGATGAGGTATGGTCACTTTGAATTTGTAGTTATGTCGTCTGGGCTAACCAATGCGCATGCTACTTTCATGGATCTAATGAACATAGTGTTTCGTCCATTCCTAGATCAGTTTGTTGTGGTCTTCATAGATGACATCTTGATCTATAGTCGAGACAATAAACAGAATGAACAGCACCTTCGAAAAGCGTTGACTCTCTTTCTCCAGCATCAATTGTATGCCAAGTTCAGTAAGTGTGAGTTTTGGTTGAAGGAAGTAACTTTCTTGGGACATGTGATATCTGTAGGAGTCAGAGTGGATCCCAAGAAGGTGGAGTCAATTACAGACTGGGAGCAATCAAAGATGCCGACAGAAGTTCATAGTTTTCTGGGTTTAGCAGGATACTACTAGAGGTTTATAAAGGACTTCAGTGTGATCGTGTTGTCGTTGATGAAGTTGACCAGGAAGGAAGTACCTTTTGTTTGGGATGACCGTTGTCAACGAGCCTTTCAAAGCTTGAAGGAGAAGCTGACTAGTGCTCCAGTGTTGGTGTTTCCAGAGCCTGGGAAGGGCTATGTTGTTTTCTGTGATGCTTCCAAAAAGGGCTTAGGATGTGTGCTAATGTAGGAAGATCATGTGGTTTCTTTCGCTTCGAGACTTCTTAAGAAACATGAGGAGAGTTATCCGACACATGACTTGGAGTTGGTAGTGGTGGTCCATGTATTGAATATTTGGAGACACTATCTTTATGGGGAAGTGTGTCAGATCTTTATAGATCATAAGAACCTAAAGTATATCTTCTCACAGAGTGAGCTGAACATGCGACAGCGTCGCTGGATGGAACTGATCAGTGATTATGATTGCACCATCGAGTATCATCCTGGTAAGGCAAATGTGGTAGTTGATGCGCTTAGCAGAAAGTCTTCTTCTCTTCCTACAAATAAGGCACAGTTGAGTTCTTTGATATGCCATAGGTGGGATATGTTTGTCTCTTTGTGGCAGATGAATATACAGTTAGAAGTATCTTTGTTGGCAGGACTGTTGGCACAAATGCAAGTGAAGCCTATGTTAAGGCAGTAGATCAAAGAAGCGCAACAGGCAGATGCTACAGTTCAGTTGATCAGATCAAAGTTTGGCAGCAAGAAGCGGGATGGCTTCCATGAGTCCGAGGATGGGCTAGTCTGTTACCATAACAGGATGATGGTTCCCGATGTTGATAATTTGAGGAAGTTAGTGCTCGAGGAAGCACACATGTCAATGTATGTTATTCATCCAGGTGTCACCAAGATGTATCATAATCTAAGGAACCTATATTAGTGGCCTGGCTTGAAGAGAGACATAGCCGAGTTTGTGGCTAGGTGTGCGGTATGTCAGCAGGTTAAGGTTGAGCATCAGAAACCGGCAGGTACATTGCAAACCATGTCGATACCACAGTGGAAATGGGATCATATAACCATGGATTTCGTAGTTGGTCTGCCAAGGACAGCTAGGAATCATGATTCCATTTGGGTGATAGTGGACAGGTTGACGAAGTCTGCTCATTTCATACATGTGAAGACAACATATATAGCAGAAAAGCTTGCCCAGGTGTATGTGGATGAGATTGTGCGTTTGAATGGTGTACCCACAACGATAGTCTTCGACAGAGGTCCCCAGTTCACGAGTCATTTTTGGGAACAGTTGCACAAAGCGTTGGGAATGCAGTTGAGGTTCAGTACCGCTTTCCACCCATAGATAGATGGACAGTCTGAAAGGACTATTCATACTTTGGAAGATCTTCTCTGAGCTTGTGTTTTGTAGTTCCTAGGCAGTTGAGACATGCATCTCAGTTTGATAGAGTTCACCTACAATAATAGTTACCAACAGATTTTTGACATGGCACCTTATGAGGCTTTATATGGTAGGAAGTGCAGATCTCCTCTATGTTGGTATGAGTCTGGTGAGTATCAGCTTTTGGGTCATGAGTTAGTACAACAGACGATAGAAAAGATCAAAGTGATACAACAACAATTGAAAGCGGCACAGGATAGACAGAAGTCATAAGCAGATAATCGTCGATGACCTCTAGAGTTCCAGGTGGGAGACAAGGTGTATCTCAAGGTCTCACCATGGAAAGGTGTGTTGAGGTTTGTCCAGAAGAGCAAGTTGGAACCCAGGTATATGAGGCCATATCAGGTAATAGCATGTGTTGGCAAGGTAGCTTACAAGTTAGAACTATCGCTAGAGTTGCATAGGTTACATTCGGTGTTCCATGTCAGTATGTTGAAGAAAAGTCATCCAGGCACAGAGATAGTGATACAGTCAGTTGAGGTTGAGTTGGATGAAGATGTGACCTACGAAGAAGGTCCAGTGATGATCCTTGATAGAAGAGTAAAGAAGTTGAAGAGGAAGGACTTGGTTCTTGTGAAGGTTCTTTGCATCATTGTGGCATTGAGGAAGACATGTGGGAGCTTGAGAAAGAGATGAGGAGGAAGTATCCCTCACTTTTCGCTTCAGATTTCGGGGACGAAATCCTTTTGTAGAGGTTTATGGCTTGTAAGGACCCTGACCTCTATTTTGGGCTTACCCTGTTTGCTTTGCCTAAACCTTGTGTTGAGATGCTTGCTAATCACCTGAAGTTGTGATTAGGGTTGTCTGTGCTTTGTTGAGAGGTTGAGGTGCAACTTGCAAATTACCCAAATTTTAGGGTTGGTGTGCAAGTTTGTCACCTTGAGAGATGTCTTTCTCTCTCTTTGCATCCTCCAAGGTTGAGAGGATGGGTTGGGCTCCTTGTTTGAGGGATTTGGGCTTTGTTGAGCCTTGTTTGAGTTGTGTTGAGCCTTTTTGAAGCTTGGTGTCAGGCTGGACCTTGGTGTATCAGCCAGGAGTATTGGCTGTGTCAGACAAGGGGATGTGTTTGCCATGGTGTGTCGCGTTGCCATGTTGGGTGACACACACCCTCCACCTTAGCCTCATTTGTGTCACCATCTTTGGATAAGTGATCGTTGCTTTGCTAAGTGGGTGGCAAGTCATGGACAAGTGGTTTGGGGTGCTAGCATGTGGCACACTCCTTGGACAAGTGTGCTAGGGGCGGGAGCAACCTTGCCTTGCTTTCCACCTTCACCCCTTAGTTTATAAATGAACCCCTTCTTTGCTTGCTAGGCTCTTTGGTTCCTTTAGTTTCTTCCCTTTCCCTTGGTGGCCGAGCTAGGAGAAGCAAGAGGTGGCCGATATAGATGGTGTCTTGGGCGACACGCCTTGCTAGCTTGTCCTTTTCCTTCTCTTGTAGTAGGTATCTCTCCCTTTCCTTGGCATCTTCTTCTTCTTCTTCTTCCTTCTCTTCGGCCATGGTGGTTACAAGTTGTTCTTCTTTGTGTTAGTTGAAGGTGGTGCCTTGGAGCTAGGAGCTTGGATCTAGGAGCTTGGAGCTTTAGATCTTGAGGCAGGTTACATAACTCCTAACCCTAGCTATACTATTTCTTTTTCATGTTGCATGTTGTATGTGTTATCATGATCGTCCATGTCATCTTCTAGCTATGTTTCTTGCTTTAATGGTTATAAGGTTGATTTAGATGTACCCTAGACTTTGTGGAGATGGTTATCTTGGGTGGCCATGGGTTGGCTAAACCATGGATGTGGAGTTCCTTGGGCAAAACCCCTCTCTCACTTAGATGTTGAGAGGTGAGCTTAGGGTCTCCAAATCCAATGTTGAGTTGAGCTTTGGTTGGTTGGCCGATATGATGTGCTGGACCTCCATGTTGCCCGATAGATGATGGAAGTTGTGCAATACCCCTCTCGCACTTAATTGTCTTGAGAGGTGAGCCAACTCTCTTGAACTCTTAGGGCTTCTTGGTGGCAGTCCTGAGGCTGAAGATGACCAACATGTCATGGTCTTTGAACCCTTGCATGATACCCCTTTGATGTGTTCTGCCTGATATCCCTCTTCTAAGGATGAGTCTTGGGCGATATGCTAAGTATGAACCTCTACCCAAGATGATGTTGTTGGGAATTATGCCTTTGGTCGATATAATTCCTGGTAGACATCCCTTCTTGGCACCTTAACCGATAGAGGGTCCCAAACCCTAGCTTGAATGATAGGCGACCTTGGGCACCATGGTGTCATTTGGTGGATGGCAGTAGTGTGCCTTGGGCAGTATGAGAGTTTCATTGGGCACCATGTTGTGCTAGTCAAGGGGTTGCTTGCTGGGCGGAAGGGTTTTGACCTTGGGCGTTATGGATGTGGCCGACACGGTCTTGTTGGTTGCCTGATATGTAAACCCTAACCCTAGCTTAGGTGATAGTGTGTCTTGGTCGACAGGGTGTCTTGGTCGATAGGGTGAAGGTGTTTCCCGATACACTCTTGTACCTAGATGCCTGATATCCTCTTAGTTCATGAATGCACGATGCACGTTGCGTTCTAGTCTGCCTGTTACCCCTTGTGCTTGGGTGCACGTTATGCTTGTGGTCGATATGTGTGGCTTGGCGCCCTAAGTTTTGTGGTGACTGATAGCATTCTGGGTGAGGGATATGACCCAACCTGATATCCCTTGGGTGAGGGATGGTGCTACTCGTCACACCTTTAGTGAGGGTAGGCGACACCTTTGGTGAGGGATGCGCCTAGCCCGGGAAACCTAGATAGGTTGTGACCAGTGACATGTTTGTTACCTTAGGTTAATGTGAAGTGAGATGATAAGATCATGGTTGTGTAACCTTTAAGGATGTATCCTTAGGGATGGTTGTGCATGATGTTATGAGATATAGGGCATGGTGGATGCTCACGTTTTTGTAATATTAATATAAGATGTTGTTCCAATCTTATGCATCTAAAATCTTAATGGCATATGTTCTCTAAAGACCTATGTTTGGTGATCCAATTATCTTTCTTGGTATGCATACTAACCATGCAGGTGTTATCAATTGAATTCATAGCCAGGTAAGAGCTATGGGGTGTATATGTTTTGTATAACACTGAATAATGATACTCCTTGTTGATGAGATGACATGTATCACCAGTATGATGAGAAAGATCTGGTGACCTGATAAAGGCTGAGTGCCTGATTGAGGTGTTATCCTCTAATGATGACATGAGGGATTGTTATTCCATGATAATGATGAAGGCCTTGAGAGGTAGTGGCATTATGTGATGAGGGATTGAGATCCCATGGTAATATGATAATGGCAGTTATAGTGTGACACAATGTTGTTTATGTTTTATAACTTGGTTGCCTCAACAATTCACTTAAAATATACTAATTAATTACAGTGGAACATTCCATGTAGTTTTGCCCTGGCCATAGATCTATCATCGTCAGTAGATGGTGATGGTGAAATAGTTTATCCTATGGGATTACCTGGAGCACATATTGTTGAATATGTGGGGTTTCTCCTAGCCAAAAATTGGAGGATTAAAGTGCAACTACGGTTATGGACTCAAGATGTATATAAGAGCATGGTGAA
The DNA here is from genome assembly GCA_963693085.1 of Alisma plantago-aquatica. Classification (NCBI taxonomy): domain Eukaryota; kingdom Viridiplantae; phylum Streptophyta; class Magnoliopsida; order Alismatales; family Alismataceae; genus Alisma; species Alisma plantago-aquatica. Next base: position 168,318,586 of record OY856410.1, read on the forward strand.
CAGGCCCGTGGCTCAGTGGGATAGATCATGAATGCATTCATGGCTCAGGGAGCACGGTGGAATGGCACGTGGCTCAAATATACTAGCATCGTGACCTGTACCAAGGCCGGCTAGATAAAAAGGGTAGACTGTGTGAGCTAACCCTGTGGTTGAGGTCACTCAAGTAAGAGACTACGGTCCTGCTTTGGTTATCATGCACTGACCATGAAGAGGTGAGGTCATGGAGTCCGGCTCTTCCATTGACCTTGTATGGCACCGATTTTGGGCTTTGCAGCTGAAGGTTGGATTTGAGCGGTACGGCTCACCTCCTCAAGGCATAATAAATCATAATCTAGCCGAATAGTATATGTTGCTTAGGGAAAACACGGAACATTGGTTGAAGCCTTGTTTATATAGTTGCTCTAGTTATATCTTGCAGTTATTTGCACGTTCCTCATATCTTGTGATAAGTTCTTAGAAAGCTTATCTTTGTCAATCAAGTTCCATAAAGAACATCTGGTTATATGCCCCTTAGATATCTTGGTAAAATTGCTAATAAAGTTAGTTTTGCTCAGTGGGACTGTGTGTCTCACCCTGCTAGTTTTCTACCTTTTTAGGTGATCGTGCTAGACGTCGTGGTGGTCGTGAGGTTGTGGTTGAGCAGCACTAAGAACAGTAGGAGTGAAGAGATGGATATGTTGTTTTTTTGTTGTTTTGTAGTAGAGTCTTAGAGTCATCCCTATACTCTCAGGTCCTTGGAGGAGTTTTGATGACGTTTCATGATGTATAGATGATGTAGCTTGTTTATCCTGCTGTAGGCCTGGTATGGCATGTTCTGTATATAAATAGGTGGTGAACTCTTTGTGCATATGTGACAGCGAGATCCTATGAATTGTGGACACGTACCCAGGTTCATGAATGTTTATATAACATGTTTCCTTTCAGGATAAGGATCTGGATATAATAGTTTCTTTATTTATCTGCTTTCCGCAATCGGTTTTAATTAACATGTGTTTTTCGTAACATGTGGTTTATAGAAGTTATGCATGTTTTGTGTGGCATTTTGTTGTCAGTGTGATAGCGAGATGTCACACAAATGGTAAGTGAAATTGAACATATTGTAATTTAAGAGAAAACATGTACTGAAAATAGACTTTGAACAATGAATATTGAAAATACATACAATTACTTTTTAAAATCTCTTTTATCTTGACCTATATAAGGAACATTGGGATTCACAAATGTGGTGTGTCTCTTCTCTTATGCACGGAAGTGTCTCTTCTGTTATGCACTGAAGTTCCTCTTAAAGTTTTGCTCTGAGGTTCCTCTTAATGAGGACCTTATATAAGCTATCTTTTACATTATCTTTCTCTTGAAATCTCTTACTTTTCTATTAAAACTTAACTTTAACTTTACTCTTAATGTACATTAAGGTTATAAATTAATAAGAACAGTAAAATATGACATTCCATTCATGATGCATTCATTGACTTTAAGCAATTGAAATAGATAACACATTCATAACATTCATTGCATACATATATTCATAAAACCAAACATTACTTATGTTCAATTAGCATGGACCACTTACCTTGCACTTAGAGGAGATTTGATCTTTCTTCCTAGGTTAAATAAACCCTAATCATGTCCTTGGGGGTGAAAACCCTAACACCATGTTCATAACATTCAACATATCAATACATATTCCATTTCTTACCTAAAACCCTAATTTTTGATAACATATGGATTATTGATCTTGAATTTGATATAACATGTTCTTTCTATCCAAAGGTTAGACAAATGACTATTAGGGTCATTTAAATATATCATGATCATTAAAACTAAGGAATTAGGGTTTTTATACACTTAGTACATGAAAGTTGATAAGTTTAGATACTTTAAGAATTAGAAATAGAATCAGGTTATGGAACTATTTTTAATAGATTCATTGTGTTTTCCTGATCAATTTTCATATATAACTTATAATTATCTGAGTATCCTAGCAATTTCTATCATTTTTGCAAGTTAATCATTAAACGACCAATAAGAGAGTGCCAAGTCAGCAATTAGTTTCATTTTCTGGCTGTGCCACCGGGGCCGGGCCGGCCAATGGGCTCATGCCATGGCGGCACCCATTCCCGCATGGCATCATCCACCAAGCAAGGTGAAAAGAAGGAGAAAAAGACATGAATACCCTGACCTTGGAAGAAGGCGAGATGGGGGGCTAAGGGGTCTTTTGATGTGGAGTCATATTCTATATTTGCATGTTCACGAACAAGCTCTAGGTGATTCAACACAGTAGTCGACTCTAGACTTGTAGGCCTCTGAGTGGCAGGCAAGGGTTCTGTTACTTCTGCAAAATCTCTCTGGATTCATCGACGGGTTCAATTTCTATCTGACACGCCAAGGGTAGGGAAAATGGGGAGGGTGGGCATATGTGTTGCTCGAATTGGGAACAGAGGATGGACGACAGGCTTAATAGGGAAATTGGAGGAGAAGGAATACAATGGAAGTTGGGAAGAGCATTGCAAAGGGAAAAGGCATCAAAACAGAGGCATCTATCTCTTAAATAAGTCGGGCCATGGAGAGGGTAGTCAGTGGCTCTCCTATCATTTGGGGAAAACGTCAAAAACTTACCAAAACTAGTCAAACTAGGGGTCACCTAGCTTGGAATCATCTCCCGATCTTAATGGGAGGATGTCTAGGAATGCACAAGCATCTGATAGAGACATTCGAGAAAGAAGAAGGAATTGTATTGTCCTTGTTCCCTTTTCTAGTTGAAGGTGGGAGACACTCTCCTGACCACTGGATTAGGATCCTACAGCCATCAGGAGTGCAACAATTATAATGGGTCAGATCCTAGCTGTCCTAATATGGCTAGGACTGTGATATTTAAATGCACAAATCAATTAATGCCTCCACTTTATGAAAGATTCAATAATTTATATCTCTCTCTTTCTTAATCCTTTTAATCTCAAATTTAAAAGGGAAGTTTCTAGCATTTATAGGTTTAGGAGAGATTTGAGACCAAAATACGAAATTTGAATGCCCTTTTCTTGCCCCTTAAGTAAAAGTCTTATTTGATTCATTTAAGGCATGTAATTAACTTTTTTTTCATCCAAAGTTGGCAAGAGACCTTATTTATGTGTATATTTCTCTTTGGTGCAAGTTAGGGTCGAATTATACCCATGGGTTACTCTCAACCTACATTTTCTATAAACTTCCATACAATTCCTTATTAGTCATTCAACTTTATCTTAAATGCATTAATTGATTAGATATTGTGAAAAAGACTTTCCTTTGTGAACTCTCAGGCCAAAATTCGATATTATAACTGATTAGCCATGTCATATATATTTTATCCCTTTTTGAGAAACTTTCATAGAAGAGAGAGAAAAAATAGATTAATTTTACTTTCTAGATATATTAAGACTATAAGAAAAGGAAAAAAGAAACATTTTTGTGCAAGCAAACTAAACACTTATTTTTTTTAATTAAGTTATTTTCTCTTTGCCTTTTATTCCTTTTAAGCATATTCATGGATAGGAGAGAGAGAAAGGAAATCAACATTTATCTCTTTGAGTTAATTGTGGCACATAATGCTCATATGAAAGAGAAAACATATTTTGGGCCTTATTTTGTTCTTTTCACTTTATTATCTTTAATTTTTTTTTGTTTCATGGTCTTTTTGCATTAAAATCGTCAAATGTTTTTATTTAAGAAAAACTTCATCCTAATTTTTAAATTACCCTTGAAAAAATTGGGATGTTACAATTCTACCCACCTTAAATAAATTTCATTCTTGACATTTTCCTTTAGCCTACTACCCATCTTAGGGTTTTTCTCACCTCTTAACTTAGTTTTATATCTCTACACATAAAATCTAGGTCCTTGACATCATATTGACTTCAACTCACTTTTCTATGTCAAAATATCTACCTTTGTATGAATTCTTGATCTTCTATGTATATGAGTAGGTTTACGTGACTATATGCCTCAAACTTTTAATGCCAACTCTTATTTTCTTGTCACCTTAGATACATGTCGGATGATCATATATTCAGAGGTGATATGACTTATCACACTTATCTTAGTACCTTCCTCATGCACATGTCCCATACCACATGCACTTGAAAGGACAAGACAAGCATGACTTATGCACATAGCATTCTCTCTACAAAATACCATAATCTTGTGTCTCATACCACAAACATGTGGGAAAAAGAAAGAGAATGATATATATAATTCTAGAGTTAACATAAAAAACTAATACATTTCAGCACATAACGTAATCATTATCTAAACTCATGTCTCATATCTAGACCTCTACTTTGATTTCTAGTATCTTTCTATACCTAGGGTTAGGACATATTAATCATACATTGCCTAGTGGCCATTTACCCAATTTCTCCGATACCATAATGTAACACCCCACTTTTCCAAACATGTAAACATCACTGAGAAGATTCTCTTTACTCAAGGGGGTGTCACAAACATGATGTTCATTTGAAATTTGAATCAATGAAATACTTTGCATTGTGTAAATCTGATTCATACATAGTTTTTGACAAAAGGAAACGACATTAAATACATTTAATCTACTTTGATAGCAAGAATATACATGATATAAATGCTATCTAAACTTTGGATCAAATTGGTAAATGGCACCCCACTAGGTTCTCTGGTCTTGAAGATTCCTTGAACTAATCCTTGCATGTCAAATAGCTTCTTCTTACTAAGCTTGCTCCTTACCTGTGGGCATCTCGCCCCCATCCATGCATAAAACAAATGGTAAGTGGAATTGAACATATCATAATTTAATAGAAAACATGTACTGAAAATAGACTTTGAACTTTGAACATTGAACATTGAAAATACATATAATTACTTTTTAAAATCTCTTTTAGATTGACCTATATTAAGGATCATCGGGATGCACAAATGTGTTGTGCCTCTTCTCTTATGCGCGGAAGTGCCTCTTAAAGTTTTGCTCCTAGGAGCCTCTTAATGAGGACCTTATATAACCTATATTTTACATTATCTTTCTTTTAAAAACTCTTACTTTTCTTTAAAACTTAATTTAAACTTTACTCTTAATGTTCATGAAGGTTATACAATAATAAGAACAATAAAACATGACATTTCATTCATGATGCATTCATTGACTTTAAGCAATTGAAATAGATAACACATTCATAACATTCATTGCATATATATATATATTCATAAAAGCAATTATTACTTATGTTCAATTAGCATGGACCACTTACCTTGCACTTAGAGGATATCTGGTCTTCCTTCCTAGGTTCAGTAAACCCTAATCATGTCCTTGGGGTGAAAACCCTAAACATCTTGTTCATAACACTCAACATATCAATCTACATTCCATTTATCACCAAAATCCCTAATTTTTTATAACATATGGATTATTGATCTTGAATTTGATACAATATGATCTTTTTATCCAAAGGTTATACTTTGACTATTAGGGTCAACTAAATATATCATGATCATTAAAACTAAGGAATTAGGGTTTTTATACACAGCACATGAAAGTTGGTAACTTTGGGTACTTTAAGAATTAGCAGCAGAATTGGGTTATTGAACTATTTTTAATAGATTCTTTGTATTTTTCTGATCAATTTTCATATATAACTTATTTTTATCTGAGAATTCTAGCAATTTCTATCATTTTTTCAAGTTAATCATTAAACAACCAATAAGAGAGCACCAAGTCAGCAATCAGTTTAATTTTCTAGATGTGCCACTGGGGTTGGGCTGGCCAATGGGCTCATGCCATGGCAGCATCCACCAAACAAGGAAAAAAAAAGGAGAAAAAGACATGAATACCCTAACCTTGGAAGAAGGAGAGTTGGGGGCTAAGGGGTCTTTTGACTTGGAGTCATCTTCTACCTTTGTCTGTTCGCAAACAAGCTCTGGGTGAGTCAACATGGTAGTTGACTTTGGACTCATAGGCCTCCGAGCTGTGGGCAAGGGTTCTGTTACTTCTGCTAGATCTCGCCAGATTCATCGGCAGCTTCAGTTGTTGTCGGACATGCCAAGGGTAGGGAAAATGGGGAGGGGGACATCTATGTTGCTCGAATCGGGAACAGAGGATGTAGGGCGGCCTTAATAGGGAAATTGGAGGAGGAACAAATTGGGAGTCAGTAAGAGCATTGCGAAGGGAACAAGCATCAAAACAGAGGCATCAATCCCTTAAATAAGTCAGACCATGGAGGGGGTAGTCAGTGGCTCTCCTACCATTTGGGGAAAACATCAAAATCTTACCAAAACTAGTCAAACGAGGGGTCACCTAGCTCGGAATCATCTCACGGTCTTAATTGGGAGGCTTTCTAGGAGTGCACAAGAATCTGATAGAGAGATTCGAGAATGAAGAAGGAATTGTATTCTTCCCTGTTTCATTTTCTGATCGAAGGTGGGAGACACTCTCCTGACCACCGGATTAGGATCCTATAGCCACCAGGAGTATGAAAATTATAATGGGTTGGATCCTAGCTTTCCTAATATGGCTAGGACTGTGACATTTAAATGCGCAAATCAATTAATGTCTCCACTTTATGAAAGATTCAATAATTCATATCTCTCACTCATTCTTAATCCTTTTAATCTCAAAATTTAAAGGGAAGTTTCTAGTACTTATATCTAGGTTTGGGAGAGATTTTGAGACCAAAATACGAAATTTGAGTGCCTTTTTCTTGCCCCTTAAGTGAAAGGCTTATTTGATTCGTTTAAGGCATGTAATTAACTTATTTTTCATCCAAAGTTGGCAAGAGTCCTTATTTATGTGTATATTTCTCGTTTGTGCAAGTTAGGGTCGAATTATACCCATTGGTTACTCTCAACCTATAGTTTTTATAAATTTCCCTTATTAGTCATTCAATTTTATCTGAAATGCATTAATTGATTTGATATTGTGAAAAAGACTTTCGTTTGTGAACTCTAGGGCCAAAATTCGAGATTATAACTAATTATCTATTTCATATATAATCTATCCCTTTTTGAGCAACTTTCATGGAAGAGAGAGAAAAAAGAGATTAATTTTACTTTCTGCATATATTAAGACTATAAAAAAAGGAAAAAGGAAACCTTTTTGTGCTAGCAAACTATTTTACACTTATATTTTTTGAATTCAATTCTTTTCCCTTTGCCTTTTATTCCTTTTAAGCATATTCAAGGATAGGAGAGAGAGAAAGGAAATCAACATTTATGTCTTTGAGTTAATTGTGGCACATAATGTTCATATGAAAGAGAAAACATATTTTAGGCCTTATTTTGTTCTTTTCACTTTATTATCTTTAAAAAAATTGTTTCATGTTTTTTTTTGCATCGTCCCTCAAATATTATTATTTAAGAAAAACTACATCCTAAGTTTTAAATTACCCTTGAAAAAAATTGGGATGTTACAAGAATAAAAGGTGGATATGCCCACCAGAAGGTGGGTGTGGAGATTACAACTACTACATGTATGTGCACGAGCACAAGTCATCCCACACTATGCCTTGTCTCACCTTGTTGGGCCAAAGGTGGGCATGGTCATATTGTATGTGGCTCATGAGTTATGGGAATTGTCTATTGTCTTCCATCTTTTTTATGAGAGGAGAACTACTAATAATAGTTCAATTTGGATTGTAATACTTTCATAGACAGTTTGCAAATAAAATATGATATAGTCTCTTCATATTCTATTAATGTGTAAAAGAGTAAACGTGTGATTTTAACTTTTTGGAAGTTTGTGAGTGTAGGACTCCTTTTTTGCCCTATTAATAAAATGCATTCGGCAATTAAGTTAACCACATAGTGATTGCTCCCCTGATTAACCCTAGATGTTGGTACATTCTCCTATAGTTGGTGCCTACTTTTGTTGTTGCTTGCGTAGAACTCTTCTCGTAGAAGAGAGATAACTACTCCTGCTTCTATATCTTTTTGAAGTTGCTATCTGTTGGGTAGTAGTATCTAGTATGTGACGTTGGCTAAGCGGCGCTTAATGATGGTGTTGTCCGAAGTATGCAAAACGACTAGCTTATGCAGGTTCATGACCAAACTGACCTGAGGAATAGCGTGCTTATCTATAATACCGGAAGGCAGATTTTTTATTTTTACACTCCTAGACGTTTTACACTCATTTTCTAACCAAATTTTTATTTTGTTTCTCCTTTTGATCTTACTTTTTTCGTTTGGATATGTTAATTTGACCGAGTTTGTTATGTTAATCTCAAGTGCAGATGATTGTTTGTGTACTTGTCGGCTAGTTCAGTTGATCAAGTCGTATGGAGTCGAATCTTAGTGAATCATGTTGGGACACTACAGGAAGGGATTAAAGACTCTCGGCATTCGCTGTTAGTTGTTCTCTCTCTCCTCACACCTTGGGCAGGATTGTTTGTGTTGTACACGATAACTTATTTCTAACACTTACAGCAAATATGGCAAATATATAGATATTAGTATTAGGGGATTATTTATTACATCAACCAAGTCATACTCGGATAGATTCAACGGTGATTTTGATCTGACATTTTCTAATTATCAACTTAGGCCGGTTCTAGGATCTCAAGATTTGCATCTGGGGAGCTATGGTAACATTATGGATGATACATGACCCTGGAATCATTGAATAAATTAGAAAGGGTTGTCCGTGTTCTTTGTTCATTCTTTCTCTCGTTCCTATTGCTTTCAGTCTGATGTCACTATTATTCTATTTCTATATTTAGATCCTGGTATATCTGCTGTCCAGATTGGTTGGTAGGAATACTGTTGGATTAATTAGTGCCATCTAGGTAGATAAACGGTTTCAAACATCCAATCTCAGTATAGAATACTGAACTCTTAGGATCCAAGCTAATGATATCCTTAATCTCTTTGCCTTCTCAGACAACCAAGACCTGTGCACCTCGATAGCGTTGGTGAGATCATAAATAACGTTAAGTCCTGATCCGCCATTTAGGGTTTTCTTTAAGATATTTTTCGCTGACGAGTTGGATTAGGGATCGTGGAAACGGTTCGATTACTGGATCCAACTACCCGTTTTCGGCACGTGTAATCTTGCATGTACACTACTATAAATATATCGACCTGGAGGCAGCGGCCTAAATAAACAGGTCCTGATTACTAAATCTCTCACTCCTCTAGCCCTTCAGATATCGTTGATATTCTGTTTTTGTATCCCTGTTTGCGCCCTTTCTTTCTCTTTTCTCTGTTAGAGAAAGGACATGGCAAGCCCCTACTCTTCCTCCTCGCTTAGCAGCACAGACCACCACCGTCAAATCTGCAAACGAGCGATATCAGAGCTAGACAAGGGACGAGATTATGCCGAGCAGCTCCTAGGGAAGCTGCAGTTCCAGCATCCCTCACCAGCCGCTGACAATCCGGACCCCGCTGTTAGGCTCGTCCAGGAGGTGATGTGAAGCTTCACTTCGTTGCAGTTCTCATGGAGCCATTTGGGGGTTGGTCTGCATACCACAAACCTTCGGAGATCTAAAATGGCACTTGTCGGCCTCCCTCGGCCAACGGCTAAGGCTCCTATTGGTTTGGCGTAAGTCATGAGTTACGTGGAACTCATTTTTTGGGAATTTTCTGGAACTTAAGTTTCATTGACTTCCATGTGATTGATTTATTGTAAGTGTAAATATAGAAATCATTAAAAATATTGTTAATTTTTGTTGTATAATATAAATAAATGAGGTTGGAAATGACATAAAAAATCATATTCGTAAAAACATAACATTCTTAAATCATAATAACCACAACAAATGATTATGGTGTAGATTTTACTCCTCTAAAATATTTTATTGTGGTACAATTAAAATCTTAATAAAAATATTATGATAAAAATCACATCATAATATTTTTATTTTATTTGTGTATACAAAGTATTGTAATAATATTCACATTTCATGTGTTCATAAATATAAGTTTTGGTTCATCATTGTTTAGCGCAATGTAAAATATTAATTTTTACATTATTTTTGTAGGAAACTTTTACTATATTATTCATACAACGTTACACTTAATTATCATATTTCACATCATATTTTTTAAACATGAAGAATAATAATATATTACGTAAATCGCATTATTTTCACATGGTGCGGTATTTTTTCTCATGATGTTTATATTTTTTATTTTGTAGATCATACTCATTATGGTGGTTATAGTGTAAAATATTTTTCATAGTGTGATTATATTGTATGATATTTTTTCATATTATGTTGTGGTTTTAGTAATGAACAATATCCACACCGTTAATATTTCTAGTCTTAAATATTTTATGTGTCATTTATTACGAATGAAGAATATAATTGTATAAGAAATGTTGTTAGTTGTCCCAGAACTCGTTTTCTGCTCTTTTTAAGAGGGAACTCAGGAACTGTATTTTGTATATAAGTTTGTAACTCACCGGAAGTCACGGAACTCAAGTTCCAATACTTACTTTACATCAATCATGAAAAACTACTCAAGGAACTCCATTTCATAAGTTTTCTGAACGAGTTACGACAAACCAATCGGAGCCTAAGAGGAAGAAATCACAAAGAACAGACAATGGTCGACGCAATGTTAAGGGCGGAGAGACTAGGTAAACGATTGGCTTGTCATTTTGGGTTTAATTGCATGCATCCTACTTTACTCGTATTAAATAAGAAAAAAAATCAATATAGCACAGTAATTCTTTCCCTAACATCGAATAAAACATTGATTTCAACAAATACTTAAAATCAAAAATTACATACCAACACCTACATAAATACTTTTGCAATTACAAATCGAGTTGTCAATCTTGAGTATCTATTGGCATCTGAGTTAGTTATAGAATCTGACCTTAGCTATAGGTTTCATAGGTCATTCTTCAGGAGACACTAGTACAGGAATGGTCTGTAGCGTCGGTTTTTTAAAGCCTGCAGTGTCACTTTTAACCGACGCCTAGGTGGTCGTCGCTACAGAATTTGGTCTATAGCGTCGGATTATTTAACCACATAAAACTGACCTTACAGAGTAAACACCGACGCAAAAGGTTGTAAAAATTCTGACCTAGACGAGAAAAAAGGAGCATGTAAGCTCGGTTATTTCATAAAAAGTGACCCTGTAAACGTTCTCGGTCGAGAAAATTGTCGACCGAAAACATTTACAGGGTCGGTTTTTATGAAATAACCGACCCTAAAAGATTGAATAACATTCAGTGATAACACTCGGTCGAGAAAATTGGCGATCGAAAATATTTCGGTCTCGACCGAGAACTCTCTATAAGGTCGGATTTTTTAAATAACCGACCCTAAAGATTGAATAAAACATTTCAGTGTAAGACTCGGTCGACAAACCTCTCGATCGATAGTAATTCGGTCGAGAAGTTTGTCGACCGAGTCTTACACTGAAATGTTTTATTCAATCTTTAGGGTCGGTTATTTCAAAAATCCGACCTTATAGAGGACATTTAGACTCGGTTTTTTACAAAAACTGACGCTAGAAGTTATATTTCGGTCGAAAATTTTCTCGACCGAAGAGTGTACACTGAATTCAATCTTTAGGGTCGGTTATTTAAAAAACTGACGCTAAAAGTTACGATTTTTTTTAAAAAATCTGCAGAAATTGATATAGAACAGAAGAACAAGAAGATTCATATATTTTGGGAGAGGGGAGCATTGATGCTCAACCGTCACCATTCAAAACCACACATTCATAACAAAAATGATAATAAATATCATAATTTACAAAATGATAGAGTGCAAGTCTGAGATGACATATATTACAAAAGTAAAAATATGAAAGAGTACGTACTCAAACCACATACATAAATGGAGCTGACATATTTAATCCAATGCTATTTCGACTTCACTTATAAAACACTTTGACCACTCTTCTCGGAATTCATTCAAGTCCACATGTGTGTAAGGCTGAGTTGTAAAGATCTGTAACAGAAAATGCACATGTTAATATTTTATAAAAATGACTACAATCACTTGTAAATTTATGATGTTATTCTTTATTACCTGACTTATAGTCTGAATGTCATGTGATGCTTGTTTGACAATAGTTTGCATATATTTCATTACATAGTAGCCACAAGCCCAGTCATTATTTTGCATAGGACACTACAAATAACAAATTATACTTAATGTTAGTAAACTACTATAAACAACAATTGAGATAAGAGTATAAGAGTTGACATATTACAGTTGAAAATTAATACATAAAGAGTAAGCAGTTGTCAAAGTAGCTACCTTGACATTTTTCAAAGTCAATGTCTTTAATTTTGTGGGTATTTGTCCTCTAGCTTCACGAAAAGCCTTTATACCCCTATCAATTAAACGATAGTTGGTAAAATAGAAATTCTAAATAGAAATATCATGTTGAAGCAATTGATTAAATTTATGCTTACTCCATAGCTGACAATTTTCAGTTTATGACTCCTTGTTGTTTTACCCATTGGGTCTAGATAATAAAGAGTCATCAATTTTGGGACAATCACCAGTAATTCCCAATGTCTAGCTCTGAGTAAGAATAAAACAAACATTAAAATAAATAGTTTCATTCATTATTAAAATTATATTGAATAATAATACTTACTGGACGTTAAAAGGAATTAGGATAATTTTCTTCCCCTCACTAGCAAAATATTTGAATGCATCAGAGAAGTACTCATTCACATCCTCAATATTTGTCTCCACCTGACTAGTGACCGAAGGAACTAAGAATGCAATATTCTTTATATCAAAGTTGGTGACCTCGGTATATAAATGGCTGTTAAACATTTGTAATTATTTTCATATGTAGAAATAAGCTAAAAATGTGTATTGGAATTTTCTAAATATATTGATAGATCCTTACCTTATCCATACTTCTATTATCGAAGTGTTCAGACAATCATACCGGAACAACTCTATAATATCATCAAGAAAAATAAAATTCTCAAAGTCCCTCGCAATTGCATCTTCTATTAACTTGACCATCATATGTGATCTCGATCTTTAGTTGGCTAAGTATCGACACAAACATTTAGATTTGCTTCCCAATTCGTCGAATGTAGTTTCGGGAATGAAAGATGGCTTGGGCATAGAGGATGATAGCATAAGTTTTAATTTTTGGTTTAAAAACCTGTTAATTAAATTACATACTTATATTACATGAGTTCATATATGCAGTCAAATATGAAAAATATGGTAGAAATAAGGTATACCTTGTCATTGATAACCAAGTGTCTAGGCCAACCCACCATAGCACCCTCAGCTTCTTTAACTGTACTATATTCAAGATTAGGTATGGGTAGTGGTTTGTCCCCCATTCCGTCATACACAAGATGGATGGACACACGGCAGATGTCATCAGTAATTTGGTGGCAATGCAATGTACCACCAAGGTTGTACACTTTTCCCGCTGCCACAACATTATATTCTAGAACCTCTACTACAAGTTTACAGTTCATACCAACCTAGATTGAAATAATATAAGTTATATAAGAAACAGTAGAACAGATATATGTTAGAACTATATATATTATCATATATTTATCATACTAATAACACAACATATATAGAACAAAAACTTACTGCAGATTGTTGTGGTGGTTCATCGGGAGTGCTCCCATGACCTTCTAAAATTGTAGCATGGGCTTGTACCTCATCACTTGAGAGACGTGCAGTATGAATAGGTTGAGAAGGTTGAGTAGGCTGAAATGAAGACATTATTTCTTTTACTTTCTGCGCTACTAATGCTTCAAGATCCTCTTTTGTAAAACCTCCTACACAACCTCTTTTAGATTGTGAAGGGCCAAAATAAGATTTGAATCCTATTCCAGCTCCTAATCCCCTAACACGGCCAGGATGCTCCTTCGTACCAAGAGCAATTGCTAGTTCATCCATGTAGCCAGTTGGGATGAACTTTCCTTCCTTCCTTTGCTCATGGAGATCAATCTATTCATAGTTAATAAAAATATTAAATCACAATATCAATTAGATATAAATAAATCTAAGTTTGTGGAAGTTACTCTTTACTTAGTTGGGATAAACCTACCATCTTTTGTGCCACCTCCTTAGTTGTAGGGTTGACAATTTCATCGGCTTGATTCTTTCTAGCATCAATCCATGTCATGTGTCAGGGTGGTCGCTCAACTTGAGTTGTACTAGATTCTTCTCCAGAAGATGATTGCTTCTCTTGTAGTTGGCGGCGGAAGGCATAACCACCGGGCCCCAAGCGATGGTCATGCACATTTTTAGCCCGTCTTTCCTTTTGATCCTGGTGAATAGCCTGATCATTTAAAATGAGGTATTGCAATTTAGACTTGGAAAACATGTATAAAAAGATTCACCTCCTTAATTGTATAAAATTAAATATTCATACAATACATCACAATCTTTATTACCTGAAACTCTTCTGATCTCCTAGCTGCAACAAATCTTTCCCACACCTCAGGATCAATATAAATATATACATCTGTATCTTTCTTCTTTTGTTTAGGATTATTTATAAATTCCCTTACAAGATATGTCTTAAAACCCCTCCATCATACACCACAACGTTGTAGTACTCTTTTCTTGTGATCTTTTTCATTTAGATGAAAAACACCCTATACATACAAAAGAATCAATTAATAATGTTATTTTGAAAAGGAATTAATTCCAAAAACTAAATTAGAATCAATAGATAAAAAACATATCACTTCCACTCACAGATATATCTTTCCATATGAGGTCTTTTTTGGCATTAGGAACAGCATGCCAATTCTCTATATCTATTGGCACCTTAGTGCGCGTGGTCGCCCCTACGTAATTCTTGAAAGCACTAGCATGTTCCCCAACAGGTGCTCCTGTCATATCAAACTAGACTGGTAATTTATCCCCTTTAGCCCTGAGCTCCTGCAGCCTACGCATCAATGTAGGACCTCTATTGTTCTTAGCATCACCACTACCATCCTCATGGTGCTCATGCTCAGAATGTTCATCTTCATGGTGCTCATGCTCAAAATGTTCATCTTCACTCGCCATTTTAGAACCTGCAAGTATACATGATAAAAAAATAAGTGATAATAAAAGCACAAGTGATAAGGTATACATGATAATAAAATAAATAATTCAAAGAATACATGCCTTTAGTATTGGTTGAGTTGTTAGTCAAGGAAAATTCCTTCAGCATGGTCTTGATATTTATAATATTCATCGGTGTTATCTTCAACATTTACACTTGGCAAACCAACTGAGAATGGACTGGAATCATCATACTTTTCGTAGTATTCTTCTTCATTTATAGGATCTACATTAAATTGTCTTTTTCCATTAAGAACGACAGACCAATTTTTATTTGTCGGGTCATCAATATAGAATACTTGTTTTGCTTGGTTTGCCATGATGAATGGCTCATCTTTGAAACCAGTCTTTTCAAAATTCACCAATTTGAAACCCAACTCATCCACTGAAACTCCTTTATTGTTGTCAACCCAATTACACCTAAATATAGGAACTCAAAATTTTGTATTGTCCATTTCCCATATGTCCCCAATGACGTCATAATATGACATCTCAGCTTCGCGTGGTCTATTATCTTTGGCACTAGCAAAATACAATGAACAAGCTTTAACAGTGACCCCACTATTTTGAACTACACTACTTTCATCTTGACGCTTTGTGTAGTATGAAAATCCGTTAATGTCATAACCTTCATATGACATGACATCCATTTTTGTCTTAAAGGTGAGCCATTTTATGTTCTCAATAACATTATTTGGTGATTCAGATAGTTGATTAAATACTTTCTCTTCAAACCACCTAATAAATATTCGATTATGCTCTCTTGCAAGCCACATTGAACTGGATCGCGGATGATTTCTCTTGATAAGATCATTGTGTTCTGTGATGTAGCTACTAACTTCATCGATGTTGTGTAAAATATACAAATGCACTTGTTCCCACAACTCACGACTGATTCCTTTCACTCGTCCTCCCAGAGTTCCTTTGCCACAATAAGATCCAATGTGATGGGAATTTTTTTGATCGCTACAAGTTTCATTGCAATTCAAAAAATCATTACAAAAGTCCATCAACTCCCTAGCCACGTAACCCTCAACAATACTCCCTTCATGATGATAATGATTCCGAACATCACCTTTAAAAACATTCATGTAGCGTTCAAATGGATACATCCAGTGTAAGAAAATTGGACCCAACATCTTCAACTCCCTTGTAATATGTACTACAAGATGAACCATGATATCAAAAAATGAAGGAGGAAAGTACATTTCAAGCTGACACATGGTAACAATTACATCTTTTTGTAATTTATCGAGAGTATCAGGATGTATCACTTTGTTGCATATTTCATTGAAGAAGAAATAGAGTCTTGTGATTGCAAACCTTACATGCTTCGGCAATATATATCGAATAGCCACAGGTAAAATTTGTTGCATTAAGGTGTGACAATCATGAGATTTGAGACCTATCAGTTTCAGATCCTTCATTGATATCAATCTACGAATATTAGAAGAGTATCATTGTGGAACCTTAATATTATACAAGAACTCACAGAAAGTCTTTTTCTCTTTCTTTGACAAAGTGTAACAAGCTGGTGGCAAATATGTGTGGTGACCCCTGATCTCCACTGATAATTCTTTTCTAATACCCATTAATTCTAAATCTTTTCTAGATTTGATGCCATCTTTAGTCTTTCCGGGTATGTTCAATAGCGTACCAATGATGCTATCACAAATATTTTTTTCAACATGCATGATGTCAATGCAGTGTCTAATTGCCAAAGATCTCCAATAAGGAAGATCCCAGAATATTGACCTCTTCTTGTATAGAGATTTTTCACATGCGAGTGTATGACTACTTGAACTCTTTCCAAATTCATTAACAATATGTTTCACCCTATCATATACAACATGTCCTGGTATAGGTTTAGGAGCACTTCGTTCCTCAGTTGACCCATTAAAGGTTTTGCGTTGCCTTCGATAAGGATGCACTGGTGGGAGAAATCTTCGATGACCGAGATATATGATTTTACCACCATGTTTCAGTCTGATTGAATCAGTATTTTCCTCACAAATAGGACATGCTTTGTATCCTTTTATGCTATATCCAGACAAATTTTCATAAGTTGGAAAGTCATTAATCGTGCAAAATAACATAGCACGCAAACTGAAGATCTCTTTACGTGAAGCATCATATGTCATAATACCTTCTTCCCATAGTTTCATTAGGTCATCAATTAGAGGTTGAAGGTAAACATCAATATCATTTCTAGGTTGCTTAGGCCCTGATATCAATGTTGACAACATCACATACTTATTTTTCATACACAACCAAGGAGGAAGATTGTATATAACAATCATAACAGGCCACGTGCTATGTTGGCTGCTTAATGTACCATAGGGATTCATTCCATCTGTACAGAGTCCAAGTCTTAGGTTTCTTGGTTCTTTACCAAATTGAGGGTATAATAAATCAATTTTCTTCCATTGTGGTGAATCAGATGCATGTCGTAGGATGCCATCATCATTGACCTTTAACTCCCCATGCCAAGACAAATTTTGCGCATCTTCTGTATTAGCAAATAAGCGTTGAAATCGTGGTATTATTGGTAGATACCACATCACCTTGGCAGGAGAGCCATTTTTAGCCTTAGCTGAATTTGTAGTCTTATACCTTGACGCACCACATTTTGGACAATTTATCAAATTACTATAGTCCTTCTGAAATAACACACAATCATTTGGACATGGATGAATCTTCTTAGCCTCCATTCCCATTGGGCACATTATTTTCTTTGCTTGATATGTTGAAATTGGAAGCTCGTTGCCTTCAGGAAGAATTTCCTTTAACAAAGACAACAGTGAAGTGAAACTCTTATCGCTCCACTGGTTTTGAGCTTTAAGAGTGTATAA
The DNA here is from genome assembly GCA_963693085.1 of Alisma plantago-aquatica. Lineage (NCBI taxonomy): Eukaryota > Viridiplantae > Streptophyta > Magnoliopsida > Alismatales > Alismataceae > Alisma > Alisma plantago-aquatica. Next base: position 168,336,446 of record OY856410.1, read on the forward strand.
TCGCATCACAGCACTCAACCTCGTGAACTTAGTACAACCCTTATATAATGGTTTTTCAGCATCATGGACAATGTTTGCAAATAAAGAAGGTGGATCAATGACATTGTCCCGACAACTACGTAGCATCTCATCAATCATATCATCCTGAATCTGGTCATCTTGAATCGGTTCATCATTAACATTATCATCATTATCTATATCTTCTATGCCACAACTATTAGTATCGACATTTTCTGCTCCATAATTCAATTTCTCTCCATGCCAATACCATTCATTATAACCTTCTATGATCCCATTGCATATGACATGATTCTTAATTTCCTCACCAGTATCAACTTTCAAATTGTTACAACAATTTCTACATGGACAATATAGCCTATTTGTAGGTAGTTTCCTATGTTCCTCAGCAAATCTGATAAATTCATCAAGACCTTTGGCAAACTTTGGACTGCAACGGTTCTTGATAGACATCCAACTTCGATCCATTTTCTATATCACATTAAAATTAATTATAAAACTAACAGTTTAATATTGATACTATAATAATATGTAAGTTTTTATTGATAGAAAGTTAATTTTATATATTAAAGTGTACCACCTATCCCATTTTTGAATATTTAATCTCACTAGTAACTGTATAATGTATGTTTAGTTTTGAAGAAAATTTCAGCAGCATTTCCCCTAAGTTCTCCAAGTACACCGATGTAAATGGCAAATAACCACTCACATATGTACCCAGAGAACAAATGGAGAAATCCTACTGAAATAATCTACAAAACTAAACATACATTATACAGGTACATCCTAAGTGAAATTAAAATATCCAAAAACAGTCCCAAACCGGGGACTATCCAAAGTTTACTCCTAATGAGTAAATTTTGAACGGGTTTCTAAGTTAATATATAAATACATTATTTTCATATTTATATATTAAGTTAAACATCATGCATCAACCCTAAAGTGTCAATCTAGGAGTACACATGTCTAATCTAGTATTAATTTCTAAAATTTATATAATGACTACATATGAAAAAAGACATGCATGTTTTTATTATTGGGTTATCAAATCATATAAAATGGAAAATACTTGTACAAATTAGCAAAGTAAGGTTGTTTCCAACGATCCAAAGATTGAAATCATTATAATATTCAGAACTATTTGTGAACATTACAGCAAATATGATTAAAACATTTATAGCTCCAACATAAATAAGTTCCAGGTCCATCTCGGTCGACAATTAGTCGACCGAGAGCCCACCTGCGCGCAGCGTCCAGGTCCACTCTCGGTCGAAATATTGTCGACCGAGAGTGGACCTGGACGCTGCGCGCAGGTGGGCTCTCGGTCGACTAATTGTCGACCGAGATGGACCTGGAAGCAGCAATGGCGGCGGGCGGGAATGAAGGGGAACAAGGAACGAAGGAAGCTCGAACTTACTTGGAAATGGCAGCGAGCTTCGTGGAGGAAGAGAAGAACTTCACGGAGAGGCAGCGACCTTCGTGGAAGAGTGGAAGGCGGCGACAGCGAGCTTCACGGTAATAAGAGCTTCACGGCAACGAAAAGCTTCACGGCAATGATGGGCTTCGTGGAGGAAGAGTGAAGGCGGCGACGACGAGCTTCACGATCCTCTTCGCGGCGACGACGAGCTTCACGATCCTCTTGGCGGCGTGGAGAGGCGGCAACGGCTTCACGGAGAAGCGTTCGCGGCAACGGCAGAATGACAAAGTGAAAAGGGGTTTCGCGGCGCCGCGGGAGAGAGATTAAAAAGAGAAAAGGGTTTCGCGGGAGGAAGAAAGACAAAAATTTCGGCTTTTTGCACGGAGCGAAAAACTGTAGCATCGGTTAACAACCAAAACCTGACTCTACAGATAAACGGTGCCCATGTCGGGTTGTTTAATAACAATCAAACGCAAACTCGGTCGACGAATTTGTCAACCGAAAAGACCTATAGGGTCGGTTATTAGGTAAACCCGACTCTACAAGTGCTAATACGAAGAAATCTGGCTCGTTTCGGTCGACGATTTGTCGACCGAGAAGGAGCAAGATTTCCTCCGTACAAGCACCTATAGGGTCAGTTTTTAGAAAAACACTTATACATGTGTGAAAAACTAAACTGGATATTGTCGGTCGACAATATTGTCGATCGAGACCCCCCATAGGGTCGGTTATTAGAAAAAATGACCCTAGAGGTTCTTCTAAGAAAGAAATCTGGCTTCATTTGGTCAAAAAATTCGTCGACCGAATGTGTGTCGGTCGACAAATTTGTCGACCGAATATGCGTGAAAAACTGGATCAAAAATTCATGTCGGTCGACAATAATTGTCGACCGGGGAGCGTTTTAGAGTCGGTTATAAAGGAAAAACCGACCCTATAGGTGCTTATACACATGAAATCTGACTCTATCTCAGTCGACAAATTTGTCGACTGAGGAGCTCTAAAGTGCTTCCACAACCCTAATAATGGTGTTATGTGAAACTTTAATATATGGTGATGTCGTATGAAACCCTAATATGGGATAATGTTATGTGAAACCCTTATATGGAATGATGTTATGTGAAACCCTAATATGGAAATGTTATGTGAAACCTTAATATAGGGTGGTGTTGTGTAAAAACCCTAATATGGGATAATGTTATGTGAAATTTCAATATGGGATGATGATATGTGAAACCCTAATTGATAAAGATGGGAAACTCTAACCCTAATGAGGGAATAGAGATGTTATTTTTGTATTGCATGATGTTGATATGAAATTGATATGGTTGATATGAAATCGAGATGATTGTGTAACAAATATCCTGAATACCTTGGTCAGATGACCTGAAGGTAATAGTTACCTGATAAGTGATAACCATGTTTAGTGATGAACTACGGGTTTTCATACCCAGAATCAGCAAATGTGATGATGGTGTAATTGAGGGATGTGAATTCCCAATAATGAGACAAAAGATTGAGATCCCAATGCTTTATAACGTTTTGAAAAGTACTAAACTCTATTTAAAAATTCTGTCGGTCAACTATTTGTCGACCGAAAGAGCTCTAGGGTCGGTTATAAGGAAAAAACCGACCCTAAAGTCATCCTCGGTCGACAATATTGTCGACCGAATTTGTCTCTGTCGATAATATTTTCGACCGAAATTAACCCTGTTTCAATGTTTTAAATTAAGTACCAAGTGTGTGTATGAGATTAACCAAATGATGCTTTGTCAAATTTAGCCATAATTTATTTTTCAATCATTTGAAATAACAATATTCTTATATAACATGTATATGTCCAAATGAAGCCATGGAAAACACTTTTATTCATAACAATTTAATGCCCATACACTTTATAAGATGAAACATGACATACTTGCTTTATAAAAAGATATACATTACATCATTACAAAGATATCTCATAATCTCATTGGAAAGACCGAAGGATTACATCAATGTCTGGGTCTTTTCCAAGAAAGGGCCCAGCTCCATAATATTTGACCAGTGTCTGCCACTCCAAGGCACCTGTCATGGTTAAGGCATAAGCCTCCAAGAAGGAGGGAACACGATCAAAGCGAAAGTTGGCAGCAATGTCTTGAAGTTGAATTGGGGAAAATTGAGTATGTGTGAGATCAGGAGATGGTGGAGGTGGAATTTGATAGTAGTTGTAGGAAGGATTGTATGGATTTATCATGCCAGGATTAAGGGAATAGGGATATTCATCAGGTTGGTTAGGAGAGAGAGCTTGCATCCTTTGGTTTAAATAAGTCATGCCATGGTGATTATAATCCAATTGCCTACTTAGGTGATATTGGGAGCCAGTAATGTATGTTAAGGTATTTGTAATAGGATCATGGGGTAGGTTGGTAGGAGGAGGTGGTGGAGGTATGTCTTGGGTGGATGTCTCCCCTTCAGTCCTAGCCCTTTTGTGGCCAAAGTCGATTCCCATATTTTCCACCGTATTTTTACTTATCTTTTGGGGTTTTCTATCCCATGTGTAACCTAAGTCATCCTCAATATTCTTCTTAAGAAAATGTTGAGTGATTTGGCATACAAAGTCAGCATAAGGTGGATTGCCAGAAAACTCAAGAATATTCTTAAGGATGATACAAATAAAGTTTATGGGAATACCTTTGAGAATGGCATAGATAAGGTACATACGAAAGGTGGGTACTTCAGATTTGTTTGCTCTAGGATGGATATTGGTGGCAACAATGAGATTTATGATCCTAACTTCAAGTTTTAAATTTATGGCATAATAGGTACCCCTATCTTCATGACAAGTCGTATTTGATTGAAAGATGGCTCTTTTGACATCACTAAGGCTAGTTGTAGTGTCATCTTGGGAGAGTTTGTTGAGTGGATTTCCTCTAGTGAGATCAATAAAAAATTTATATTCTTCTATATCTATGTCAAGCATATCAAGAATACCCTCCACAGTAAAATGGAATCCATACCCACCAATCATAGAGGAGAAGGAATCATGTTCAGGATGTTCAGCTAAGTTGGCATAGAATTCATTAACTACTTTGGAGGAGTAGGAATGGAAGGAGGGATTTAGAAAATCAGTCAAATGTTGCACCTCGAAAAGTTCCTCCAAATCGACAATGCTTTGGAAGTCCATGACGTCGACTGGACGTCGTGGAAGAGGAGTTTTTGACGAGAGCCTGAGGTAGCGGTCGCTTGCAGCTGCGTCGATGAAAGGGACGTCGTTGATGAACGGCAGCGTTGAAGAGACTGTCTTTCCTTTCCTACCTGCAACTTGCTTCTTTCCGCGCGTAGATGATGAAGCCATTTGGTTGCTTTGAAATGGAGAAATAGCAAGCAAGAATTGGATGTAGAGAAGCTGAAGATTTTCACAAGAATACACTAGAGAGGAGCTAGAGAAGTGAGAATGTGAAGGTGTGAAGAAATGGATCATTTTGGGTGCTATTTATAGCAAAACAGAGTCAATTTCGGTCGACAAATTGTCGACCGAAGCCCGAAACGGTCGTTTTCTGGACCGTTCTCCTGGTCGGCCAACGGTCGTATTTATAGTCGTTACGACGGTTGAAATTTAGCCATTACGACGGTTGATTTTTTTAGCCGTTACGACGGTTGATTTTCTAGCCGTTCCTCGGTCGACAAATTCGTCGACCGATATGTTTCGGTCGACAATTCGTCGACCAAGATTGAGCCAGATTTCATTCGCTTAAGTACCTCTAGGGTCGGTTTTTAGGAAAAAAACGACCCTAGAGGTACTTATTCATGTGTGAAATACTAAACTGGATCCTAGTTTATCTCGGTCGACAATATTGTCGACCGAGTGGACTTCTAAGGTCGGTTATAAAGAAAATATCGACCCTAAAAGTTGCTTATACACTTGAAAACTGACTCCTAATCGGTCGACAAATTTGTCGACCAAGAAATGCTATAAGGTCGGTTATAAGTGCAAATCCGACGCTAGAGGTGCTTATACATGCGTGAACTATCTGGATCCAGAATAGATATCGGTCGACGAATTTGTCGATCGAGAAAGAGCCAGATTTCCTTCGCATAAGTACCTCTAGGGTCGGTTTTAAGGAAAAAATCGACCTTAGAGGTACTTATCGGTCGACGAATTTGTCGACTGAGTGAATCGGTCGAAATATTAGTCGACCGAGGAAGGCTCTAAGGTCAGTTATAAGTGCAAATCCGATGCTAGATGTGCTTATACATGTGTGAACTATCTGGATCCAGAATAGATATCGGTCGACAAATTTGTCGACGGAGAAGGCCTTTAAGGTCAGTTTTGTAGGAATAACCGACCTTAGAGGTGCTAAACTGAGGAGGACTGTAAGGTCAGTTATAAAGAAAAAACTGACTCCATAGGTGCTTGTATACGTGAAATTCAGCTCTTATTCGGTCGACGAATTTGTCGACCGAGGAGCCCTTTAGGGTCGGTTATAAGGTAAAACCGACGCTATAGATCGAGGCGCGAAACCAAGATCAAGCAAATTTTTGTCGCCGGAAAAATTGTCTATAAGGTCGCTTATTTTAGAAACACCGACCCTATAGAGATGTACTACAAGGTCGGTTATTTTAAAAAAAAGTGACTCAAAAGGTCTTAAGTGGTGCCCGCGTTTTTTATAGACATATAAGGTCGGTTATTTGGAAAACCGGCCCTATAGAGATACACTACAAGGTCGGTTATTTTAAGAAAACTGACCCAAGAGGTCTTAAGTGGTGCCCGCATTTTTTATAGACATATAAGGTCAGTTATTTGAAAAACCGACCCTATAGAGTTACACTACAAGGTCGGTTTATTTAAAAAAAACCGACCTAAGAGGTCTTAAGTGGTGCCCGCATTTTTTTAGACATATAAAGTCGGTTATTTGGTAAAACCGACCCTACATGCAGTGACGTTATAACCCATTTATGTACTAGTGAGAAGTCCCGAAACTCCACTAGTCAATTGATAAGGTCATGGCGGATACATTGGCTTTATCGAATAGTGCATAAGAGTTTCAGAATGAAAAGATTCTCTTTCTACACTCATGACATATTCGGCTTCTTCCTTAACCATCTCAGAATATTCCTCATGTATGACAAAATCCTCACCTATAAAATATTTACAATATATTACTCACACTTTTTGTGTTGAACCCGTTATATAATTCTATAGATCCACAATTATTATTATTGGCATTTTTAATTAAAAAATATTTTAAAATATATATATATATACAAAATGAAAGAGCTACTCGAAGTAGCGGCTTTTAAGTTGAACGTCAAGTTAACTAGTCCCTCAAAGTGTCGTTTCTTCCTTTTTCTATATTTTTTTCATATAAAAAAATCATTTAACTGAAGCCTCCAATAATATTGGAGCTATTGAAATACAGACTTGTAAGACTACAAGATGGAGGTGAGACTAGGAGGAAAGTCTCACACAATCACAGAAGCAATGCTAAATACTACCTTCACGAAGATAACGATAGAAGCCCAAGCCTACTCCGCAGTCCCAAGAGAGAAGGAGATTGTCAAATATGATAGCCACAAGATGTGGGAAGACCTAATGGGAGAAGATGAACATAACTCTAAGAACTCCATGTCTACCATGATCACCTCATGCTTTATCAGAGTGATACAAAAGATAACGGCTAACACAGTATATACGAGGTCATAGACAGGGGGAGTACCAAAGGGAGATCTATTCATGATTTGGTCAATGCTAAAAAGGAAGCCTATGAGCATAGGGAAAATATTGATCAAAAGGCTATCATCAACTGTGGGAGGGAAGTCCAAGCAGAACTAGGAATTCTGCGTGGGAGGCCAGATAACAATGATAGCCTACCATTTTATGAATGTAGAAGTGTTGAAAAAATATAAAGCAATAGAGGGATAGACAAAGATCGACATCAAGTCCCTTGTCAACGTAGGAATCCTAGCTCAGAAAGGAGATAAGTTATACTATAAGCAGAGCAGCTCAAAAAAAACTCCTTCCCCTCTCAGAGATGGTGTATTACGACACCTACAAGATGTGACTCACCCAAGAAGACATTGACAAGATGTACTCAGGGGCCATCCGCAATATCACAGAAAAGACATCGGTAGCTGATGAAGAAGTCAATAAAGACAAATCTACAAAAATAGAGAAGAAGAAGCCAGAAGAGAAGAAAAAGCTGGAAATAAGGAAGAAGAAGAAAGCGATAGAAAAGCCTACAGCTCTAAAGGCAACCTCACCTCCCATAGAAACTAAAATAATAGTGAGAAAGGAATGCCAACCTCAAGAAGAAATAACAGAGAAGGACGTATGGGTGAAACTGGACTATACAATAAGACAAAGTCCACACCTTAAGGCGGCAGCCACCAAACAACAAGTGACAAGAGAACAAGACCCCCACCAGAAAGACAAAGACTCTGAATTTGTACTCGAAATGATGATTCCATAACTGATCCGTCAAACGTCGGGACAACCAGAGCCTACAATGCCCATCCTGACACTGCCAACTCCACAGTCGAAGGAACCATAAGCATCCATGACACATGTGGAGTCACAACCACGCAACCTTTCAACCTTTATAGATATTCTAGGTAATAAGTTTTATGCACTATGGCAACACATGCATCAAACATCTGAATTTAATTCAAGCATAACATCCACCCTGTGTATGCTGACCACACAGGTGCAAACACTAAATGAAAGGATCGAGGTGCTACCCCAGTTCATGCAAGGGATGCTAGACACCCAGAACGCAATGATGGGAGAACAAGGCCCTCACGGAGGAAATGGAAGCCCTTAGGAGAGAAAGGGACGCTATGCGAGCTGATAGAGATCACTTAACAAGTGGATATGAGGTAGCGATTAACAACCTCGACCAAGAGCACCAGTGTTTGGAAGAAAACTGCCATAAGCTGGAAGCCGAATGCAAGGAGTTCGATAGCCAATGGTGTAAAAACAAGAGCAAGCGCATGGCAAGGCCCTCCACATCACAAGCTTCATCGAGCCCTCCAAACCCTGACGATGGCCACAATGTGGAAAGGACAGGTGTAGGTTTAGTGCGAAAGGAAGAAAGTGCCAATGTAAAAACCACCTCAGTAGTTGAACCTAAGGCAAAGGAAACACCACCATTGTTAGATTCTCCCAACAACAACGAGACAAAGATGAAGAATACTATGTTGTCAAGGGAGCTAGATTTAAATAGTAGTCCTAAAGAGGACAAATCATGAGTTAATAAGGAAATGGGGGAACCAGTAGAAGACAAAACTACCCCGACCACAAGAAAGGATGCATCAGAAAAACCAACACAAGTAGTTGTCGCAAGAGCAAAAAATGTAAGGACAAAAGATCTGACATCCAGAGAGCTCAAAGATATAGATATGTTGATGGACGGCCTAACGTCTAGGATGGAAATGTGCAGTGGCTTCCTGCAATCCCCATTTCACAACGAGAAGAATGACCGCATCTATGATGGGAAAATGAAAGCAACTCTAGCAGAACTGGCCACTGCTAGGCTGGGTCACACATCTGAGGAAAACAATGTCAAAGATGAAACAACTGCAGAAGCTTCCTCAGAGGTGGCAGAAAAGGTGACTGCACCAATCCCAACAAGCATAGAGAGCCCACATACAACCGGAAAAACAACCATCCATGCAGCACAGAATGGAACCTCGGACAATGAGGAAGGTGGGCTTGCTACTTTCTTCATGAACGAGCCCACCAGAGAGTGGAGAACACCACTTAAAGACATAGAATTAGGTATAGCTCCCCCTCTACCATGCAAGATGATAGGGATGGACATGACTGTGCTATCAAGAATCACATGTATAGATGTCCACATCTTAGCGGATATCCTTGATGATAATCTACCCGGAGCCGATGTCATATATCACAATAAGGGTAGAAGTCTAACTAGAGAACACTTCAGAGGGATATTCTTAAAAAGGGTATGAGTACACAAGAAACTATTTGAAGTGATGTACGCTACCCTCCTCAATGAGTTCCTATACTCAGATAAGGTACAGCCTGTGTTCAACGGCACCACACATTTAGCAAGCCTCTTATACAACGAGGACTACAAGGCTGCTGATGTGATTGAGCTTAAACAAGCAGTGTCTAGAAAGGGGACAAAGTTTGTAATCCTACCCATAAGGAACGTGAAGCACCGGGCTCTGATTGTTGTCGATCTATCTGAGCGGAAGACGACAGTGCTCAACTATTCTGTGGCTGAACTGGACAACACTGCCCTGATATATAAAAGGAAATAAGCCAGAGATGTCCTAAAGATACTGATATGTCTACAAAAAGTGATACAATCAGCATACGGCAGATTCAATGGCATCTGGAAACTATTTTCTATTAGTAAGAAAGTCCCACAAGAAGAGGTTGGATCAGGGGATTGCGCCTTCGTTGTACTTAGGATGATGGAAGCCATCAATAAAGGCATCTTGCTGGAGGACTTATGTGTGGAAGATCTACATGGGCTATGTGGTGTTTACACAATTGAGGTCATCTATGATCACAGCTTCTTTAGCAACCCGACGATGCATTCAGACGCAATATCGTGAAGGCTTCATAAGGAGATACCTCTGCCTGAAAAGGTAACTTGGAGGGAACAACTAAGAACCATGTGGATCGATCCAACAGAACTATCCAGGGTTGAAGCATGGAAAGAAGGTCTGAATGTAGATACTGGAGCAACTGCATCAAGCATACCAGAAAAAGAACATGAACATCCTCCAGTGATAGAAGACAAAATAGAACAACCTTCAGCAGAATATCCAAAAGAAGGAGAAGTAGAAGATGATGATCTGTCAGAAGAAAGACTAGACAGAGCGCCACGAGAGATAATACCCACTTTCAAGGACTTCGATAGATGGAGTTGCGTCAACCTATCTTCAGAATCACTAAACATCATAATGAAGTCCTTGAAAGATGATGACTTGTCAGCGGAAGCTATATTTGAAAGAGAAGGGATATGCGTGCTGAAGGATGACCTCTAGGACACGTGGAGAATAGGAGGATACCTATCAGTAAACACAATGTTAGCCTACCAAGCCCTTTTAAGTGACAACATGCCAAACGCTCATATGGCATACTTCCTGCTGGTAAATGACATCATAAAGATAAAAGATCAGGCGAGAAGGAACGCCTACAACAACGCCTCAAGACGTCCCTACCAGACTATATATTTCTACTGATTCTTCACAATAGTCATTGGACTTTGTTGGTGGTTGACATCATAGAAAAGACTACAGTATTATATAACAGCTCAGACGCAGCCTTTGGGATTAACAAGAAGACAAACATGACTACTACAAAGACTCCAACTGAAGAAAAGGTTGTCACATGTGCGGAGGCGATTGTTGATATGTTGAAAAGTCACGACAAAGGGTACAAGCATATAGTAGGTAAAGACTTCAAGAAGACACAGTTCTACCACAGGAGCCCTCAGTAGGTGCCTCTGTCGAATGACTACGGCTTCTACTGTCTAGCCTGGATGACAGCCCTAGCCAACCTGAGTACAAAAGTGGAGGGGATGCAATACGAGCAGTATCATCTATTGTGAGGAGTGTACACAAGTATGCTACTCGAGTCCAAGTGAGCCTCCAACACCAATAAACAAGAATAAAGAAAGCCTATTTATACATCTCACTCAATTTTTTATACCCCGGGTCAGGGTGAAGGATAAGTTTGGGGGAGGAGTCATAAACAAACTAGAGAGGTACGATTTCATCACCATTTTACCTCTAAATTTTTCATATTTCCACAAACTTTACGTGTACATATTTTCATTCTGCCAGACTGCTCTTGCCTTTTTGCCTAAAAATTTTGTGAAGTTACCTTAGAATTTAGAATGTAGTCTATTTTCTTGCTAAAAGTTGTAGTACTATCATTTTCCTAGAGAGAAATATACGAGTATCTAATACACATAAAGGTAAAATGAGAGACATAGCAATATTGTTCTATCTCATTCTTGCAATAAGACATTGTGTATGCAACAACCCATCTCATGAAACCCTTGGAAACTAGAGAACTTCACCTAACCATACTCTTGACCAATCATCCTCACTTGACGATTCCAACCAGAAAATCCTTATCTTTGTATAGAAGGAAACAGCTACCTTTTCAAGTAAATCCATCCTCTCTTGGGACTAAAAAAGAGACTTGGCCACCCAGAAGACCGCTTAAATCCCTCTCACCCAAGCCAGAAAGGTGTAAAAAGCCAAAAAAGAAAAATAAAAAAATAATGAGAGTTGTGCCCAAAAGATGCCAAAAATTTCCACACGGACGATGTATTGTTGCACTCACAAATGTAGATATGGCATGCCCGTAAGTGGAACTTTCAAGCCAAACTTACCCACCTTCGATCTAGAATGAAACTCACAAAACCACCTGACTTAAAGTTAGACGCCCAAAAAAGGCAACATTGTCCTTATGACATTTGTGGGTGAGGGAGCTCAGGAGAAGAGGAAAACACTTAAATCCTAAAGCCTACCCGAACACATTAGCATAGGGCCAACTAAAAATAAAGAAAGAGTGTGAAAGCTACCCCTCAAGGAGATGTTGTATTAGTATGGTTAGTAACCTAAAGGGAAGGGATGATACGTTGAGAAGGAGAAACCTTTTACAATTGAAGGCAAAGGCAAGAACTATAAGTTGTGCAACTCTAGATATAAGAGGAAGGAATGATATTTTAAGGGTTGAGAAAGCATACCATGACAGCCTTGATGCAAGAATGAGATAACTCAGTAGTGTTAAGTTTTGCAAAATTTTCTCACACAAATTTGCCCTTTCTCTCTATGATTTTAGGCCTACACATAGCCTGAGGACAGGCTTGATTCTAAGTTTGAGGGATTTGATAACACTTTATATTACGCACTTTTTGCATACATTTTATACATTCCCTAGAATATCTTTTGCTAACTGTTCCCACTATTTTAGCATATAATGTCAAATACTTCACTTACACATTTTCCCCTTGATTTTAGGTACATATCTAGCCCAGGTCATGATCATCAGCTCGACCACGACTCATTCACCCAAAAAAGACCATCTCACCATGGTCGAGGTCTCCAAGTTCACCATAATACCCTACTCTCTTGGTCAATTTTGCACTCAAGCTCTCCACGACCGCGACCAATGCGAAGGTCATGGCCTCGACTTTTCTAAAGTGAGGTACACCTCGACCACAGTCCTAACAGAAGGTCACACAACTAGACCGCGACTGAGGGAGTTGTTAAGTCAACCTCGGCTGAGATCCTCACCCAAGAATGCAGCATTGAGACCATGACTGAGGAAGGGGTTCAACTGGCCTTGACTGAGGAAGGAATGGCAATGAAGCCTCAGCTGCGATCGGGCTCCATTCATGACCGTGGTCGCGGTGCAGACCGAGATCGAGGGGTTAAGTCGGTGGAGTGTTCCTATAAATAGAACACCCACCCAACCTATCAAATCATCATATCATAGATCAGATCTGATAGTACCATGAAGTTTTGCCATTTTCCAGACTAATCTCCATCCATCCATCCAATCAGTCTTGGATCTCCAAAGGCAAAAGTTGAGGAGAGAGAAGACTGAAGGCTCCATCTTCTTCAAAAGAAGAAGACTATTTGTGCCATCGACCTTTTGGATCTAGATCTGAAGAAGTATTGAGTTGTATCACGTTCTTCTCTCTCCATCTAGATCTATCACTTCCATCTCACTGTACTTCCCTCATCACTTTGTGGAACTTGATGTATCTATCTTCCTATAATGTCGTTATGCTGCCCGTGAACATGTGTGGCTAAACATCTTAACTTGGTTTGGGAGTATCCACTAAGGCTCTCCCAACATGTATATTGTATCTCCATTTTGAATATGTATACTCTTGCCATGATTATCTCCATGCATCGGTTTTAATGCTTCACTTGTATGCTTAGCTACCATCTTGTGATGTTTGATTGTTGATATCTCAAGAGAGTAATATCACTTTTATCTTGTGTTATGGAGTAATATGAATGCATGAGAATGTTGGAATGCTAAAGCTTAAGATCATATGTTCTACTTTGTGGGTTTTTGAGTAGTCATCTCGAGAGAGAGAGGCTTCCCTTAGACTTAGATCTATCCTCATCTCGAGAGAGAGTGGAATAGACACCTTCATGGTTGCTTGTAATCTTGGTAGGAGTATATGAGAGGGAGAGATGATGTTGCATTTTGGCAAGAAGCCTTAGTAGGTGAAACCCAATCCAAGTTTCCCTTCCATATCTTTGTTTCCATCTTCTTTATTATGCTTTGTTCTTCTTATCTTTGTTTTATACTTTGGTTTGAGTACCATTGTTCCCTTGGGAACACCCTTTTAAACTACCATGTTGTCTGGAGTATATGAGTGTGAGACCTTGTGCGCTTAACACCTGCCAACCTTATCCTCGTGGTTTGACCCCGATTACTACATCAGACCCCGTATAATAGTTTTGGGGTCTTAAGTGTCGGGTTACTTTCTTAAAAGTATGACTACTCTAGATCCGCTCTTTTTTGGACGTGTGATTTAGGTCGATCAGTGGTAAAACTCAAATCCTTACGGCATAATAAAAGGTGTAATGCGGTTGTGTAGTATATATGCTTAGGGTGACATATGTCTCACATTGGTTGAGCCTTTGCCTTATCTTTTTAGTGGTTTCTTGAATTATAAGACAGTAAGAGAAGTCAACTATTATATGTTTTCTTCATATTCCTTTTTAGAATATAACTTAACTACTACTTAGTGGTGGCTGCCTAGTCTTATTTAATCTGCTTTACCTATTATATACATATCATTTAGCTGAATCTTCTCAATTTTCTAGTATGTTATTTACTTGCTTAGTATATTTGTGCTTTAATAGCACTGGCAGAGATTTATATCTCTCTTTGAGACATTTGGTCTCACCCTGTGGGTTTCCACATCTTTTTGGTGACCGTGCACAAAGAGGTAGAGATTGTGTAGCTGAGCAAGGAAATGGCAAGAGTAGTAGCTCATAATGTTGGTTGTGTTTCTAGTCTTTTGGTGTTAGAGTCCTAGAGTCATCCATGTACACTCAGGTCATTGGGTGTGTTTTTCTTTTGAGATGTTTTGTGGTTATGTGATCGATATGAGGTTTGGCATGTGTGCCATGGTTGTATAGTTATGACAGTTGTACTTGTATGTGTGGAACCAGTATCTTGTGTAATAGGTAGATGACAGGAACGTTGATCTACGGTGATGTAAGAACTACGTGAAATGATATGTGATGCATGTGCCAAGCTTGTGGACTCATGTAATAAGTTTTTGTCTTATGGTGATTTAATGAAATTGGTTTCAATTTCCTGTGTTTTCAGGTGATCTGCTTGCTTAGTGTTGTTTCCGCTTGTGGGTTTTATGTAATCTCATTTGTGGTGCTTCGGGGTGTCACATGATTAGTCAAATTCTACTTTTGATAAGTAATCTAATGAATTTATCATTGACGTGGTGAAGGATCACATAAATGTTTGAGATACAGGAGGTGAAGATGGTTAGCTTCAGCGTGATTCGGCACCTTCACCATCTTGTGTATTTACATGATTATAGGGGGTTAATGTCAGATGTTGTCTGCTTCTAGGATCCCCTCACCATTCATTGTGCTTTGGGAATGTAGTGTTGACTCCAATTCCATATAATGTGTATGATATAACTTGTCTAAATCTTCATGATTTTTGGCTAGTTCTCCAAAAGAATTTGAACTAGACTGCTAGTTGGATGATTGTTTGGTGTGAAGAAACCTAAAGTTTCTTAGTGATTTGTTTTTTATGGTTGATTCATCAATTTGGCTCAACTCTCAGAGTCATTCAAGAGTGAGATACCTTGAGACTCATAAGTATATGTAATTATATCGTGACCCTTTGCTAATTTGTTATTTAGATAAAGATTTGGTCAAGTGTTGACGTTAGCTGTAGGTGGCATAGCAGTTGTTTGGCACAACAAGATCATTATGCCCTTGATCTTGAAAGAACTTGTAACATATGAAACCTAGAATAAGTAACCATAAAGAACCCTAATTCTATAAGTATTTAGTGTTGGTATGTATGCCCTGAGAGCCAATCATGGGATGATTGGTGGGATACATTAAGATTGATTTGATAAACATCAAAGGCAAGCTTCCAATTCTTTCTGGTTCAGTCATATGAGATAATGATAGAACAGAATGAATGTCTAGAGATAGACAGTACTCAATGACGTATGCCTTCAGGTTCAGGACCTGAACGATGGGATCATACGGATGCTAAGAGTTTGTACATTCTTGTTATGTCCCTAGTCAGATGTCATTGTGGAAGGTAGATAGACAGCAATGACACAAAAGACTAGATTTTGGTGTTGGTTGATGATAGAATCTCATTAGTCATGATATGGAGATATCAAACCAAACACATAGGTACTTGTTGGAGAACAAGTTTACCGGACAGACCCACCGTGAGTTTGACACATGGAACCATGACATGGTAGTCACAGTCAGTTCTCACAGTGATGGTGGTGAGTGTGATTCTTTGACCTAAAATCACTACACTCAACACATGTCATTGGGTATACTTTGACATCATCAAACGCAGTCCTGAAACATGGGTTGTTATAAAGGTGATGATTGTGTGGCTTTGACACATGGGGATTTTGAGGGGTGAGTGATAGATATGGGATTTGTCCCTCCTGAGGGAGTTTGATATCCATGGACACTTGATGAGTAGGATTGAGATAGGCATGTGCATGCATGTGTGAATCAATATGTGATATTGATATCATACATATCTCCTCCAATCTACTCTGAGATCAAGAAAGTGAATGAACGTTGACAGGATGACTGTTCCATGCCTTGAGTTCATTCGGGATATCAGTAATAAAGGAATTATACATTCACTGTAACACCATTCACAGATAATAGGATTGAAAGTTGTTCTCCAACTTTCTATTTCACTTGGGTAGTACTGATGTGCGACTAGGCACCGCTCTTTGCTTGTGAAGTCATAAGTGTTATGGACTTTCACTGCCAACGTGAAATGGACCTGTAGGGTCACACACGTAGGATTTAACCTGAAAGAGGAGTTTTTCAACAAATGATGTTTAGATTGATTACTAAAGGAATTTAGTAGTTCAATTAAACACTCAATCAATTGATATCTCAATATCATAGTATTCAAGGTGTTGGACCGATTGATTGGCGTATCAGATTGATTGAAACTGTGATTGACTGATTTACACAAGTCTGCTGCTCCAACTGATCGGCTCATGTGATGAACTGATCGGCTCAGGTTGGTGAATCGATCGGATCAACAGGTGAATGATCGGCTCATGTGCAATGAACTGATCAGCTCAATTGTTGAACCAGTCAGCTCATGTGACCAACGGAGATCATTTGGAAAGTCGATTTTGCAAATACAATTTGTTTCACTTGTACAAATTCGATTTGGACAAGGATTAATATTTGATTAATCATAGACAAATTTGAAAGTCAATTTGAGTTGGACCAGGACCACGAATCGATCGGTTCATGTGATGAACCGATCGGCTCAGGTTTTCCAAATGATCAGTTGAGGTCACCAAACGATCGTTTCAGGGTTGAAACGATCGGTTCAGCTGGCACAAGTTGGTCATTTTATGGAAAATCTCAAACCCTTCTACTCCTGCATTAATCCCGCATTGCCCGAGATAGAGAACCTTATCCCATGACCCTCCTATATATATATGGGTAGTGGGGGCTTCTCATAATAACAACTCAGTGCACCAGTTGCTCTACAAAGTTGTCGTTGTCTCTGGTTTTGGTAACTGAGAGAGAGCTCGAGCAAGTGCTACCCAATAAGGGAGGCACAGCAAGGGAAAGACAACTGCAGAAATCGATTGGCGGCAGGAGAGTGCGTTGGTGACTAGTACACTGACAGGAGGGTGTGACTCCTTCTGATTCCTTGTAGGACAAGGAGATCGGAGTTCCAGGTGGTCCGTGTGGACTACTTCAGAGGCGGGAGACTTCTGTCGCTCGGAGGACAGTTGTCAATCCCGACAGTCCCGGTGAGACCAGGAGTTGCACAGACACCGTCCAAGACCGGAGGTGAAGACCGCATAAACCGCGAGGTAACGTCGCCGAGCAAGCCTCGGGACAATGTACGCCTCTACAAACCATCCTTCCTATTGTATAGATGTTGACGTGTTTCCTTTGTTCTGGGTTTGGGAGGAGAAATTTTTGTTTCTGCTGCCTTCTCTGCCTCCCTTAAAACCCAATAGTGGTATCAGAGCCATGTCAACTACTCTATACTTTAGGATTATCGATATGATCAATTTTGGTTTGTCGCCTTTATTTATTGCATACGATGCAAATAAAATTGGCTTTATGCATGTCCAATCCTAAATCCACAAATCCCAATATACATATATGATATGTAATATGAATGCACTCAATTCGCGTCGCCCTTAAATGAGTTTTGTGGTGGATGTATAGCATGGTTATGGCCAATAAACCCTATGTATGTGTGCTTGGTTGTATGTGGTTGCTTGCATCTCGATATGCGCACTGATCCCCTATCTCCTATTCCTGATGTAACTCGAGATAACTCGAGATTTCTTTCCTACCTTTGCTCCCCCCGAATGTAACTCGCGGTTTCCAATTCAAATGTAAATAGGATAGATATTTTATTTTCTATTATGTCAAAGATCAGAGGACAACCTGACGACAACTGAGATGATCGGTTCAAGGCGTGAACCGATCGGTTGGCGATCCATATGACCGGTTCGAGAAGCAAGACGATCGGGTGGCGGCCATGAGGAGATGCACGACGACCAGGCGAATTGATCGGTTGGAGGAGCCAACCGATCAGCTGGTGGCACCCAGACGATCGGCCAGGGTGAGCAGATCATTCATGTGATGAGTTGATCAACTCAGACGGCTACAGCATGAAGTTCATCTTGTACAAGTTGCATGTGATGTAGACCTAGATGACCGTGATTCCTCTTGGCTCAAGGAATCACATTAGGATGGCCATAATCATCGCTTTATCGTTTCGCTTGTTTTCTGTGGGATATAGCATGTATATGATATGTAGTATACATTGTGGTGATTGGATATGTATATGTATCTATAAAAACCAAATACCTCATTAAATATTAAAGTTTTAGATGCCTTTATGCGACAAATGTGAAAAGCTTGATTGGCCAAGTGTGGGCATGTCTTAGCGTGGTGCACTGTCTATCTTGTAGAAGCATGAAGGATGGATATGTGGGTTTGTCCTAGCAGGGTGCGTATTCGTCGTGTTGGCTTTGGGTCAGACTTAATAAGGTGACCTAGATAGGATCTAGCACCTTGAGGCATGGAGTTGATCATGGCAAAGAGTTACATATGACATCTTTCAAGAGTTGCATATGATGCAATTGGAAAAAGTTTCCTACCTGGAAGATCTAAGTTGTGGGTGACAGCCCTAGCTGGTCCATGACTTAGAAGATTTCAAGATCTTGACCCACTTGAAGATTGTACGCTGCAATCTTCCGAATTGATGGTGACGGCTATCAATTTGAACAAAAATAGTGGGAGCAATAATTAATTAAAGTCCTAATTATATCGTCAACTTTTCAAATCAATCAAAAAGGTCAAAATTGAGTTTTGGACTAAATTGCATATATTTCCTTTTGTAGTTCAAATGACAACAAACAACAATCACTTTTCATTGCGATAAGTCCTTAAAAAGGACAAGCTGAATGGGACTAACTTCCATGACTGGTTTAGGACATTGAGAATTGTTCTCACTCAAGAGTGAAAGCTCTATGTCCTGGATACTCCAATCCCAGAGGAACCTGCTCCTACCGCACCAAAGGCAAAAAGGGATGCTTATAAGAAGCATTCTGATGATGCCATTGATGCAAAGTGCTTGATGTTGTGCTCCATGTACCACGAATTGTAGAGATAACATGAGAACATGGGTGTCATTGAGATGATTCAGCATCTCAAGAACATGTATGAAGATCAAGCACGGCAAGAGAGAAATGATGTCTCCGGGGCGCTGTTCAAGTGTGTCATGACAGAAGGAGATCTAGTTGGTCCTCACATGCTCAAGATGATTGGATATGTGGAGAACCTGACGAGACTGGGATTTCCCCTGAGCCAAGAGTTGGCTACTGATGTGATACTACAATCGTTGCCAGAATCCTACAGTCAGTTTGTGATGAACTAAAACATGAACAACTTTGACAAGCCATTGACAGAGTTGTTGGGCATGTTGAGAACAGTCGAGACACAGATGAAGAAGGACAAGCCTAAGTCTGTGATGATGATCAGCAGAAAGAAAGGCAAGTCCAAGTGTAAGGGCAAGGGTAAGGCTAAGAAAGGTTCTGGTGCTAGCCAGAAGCCCAAGGCATCTTCAGCTCTCAAGGCCAAGGGAAGCGTGACCAAGAGAGGCAATTGCCATCATTGTCAAAAGCTAGGACATTGGAAAAGGAATTTTCCACTCTATCTGGAAGAACTAAAGAAGAAGGAGGCAACAGATGTCTCCACCTGAAGGTGTCATGAAATAAACTTGTAACATTTTTGAGGTATATGATACCAAGACATAAAATGTAAAGCTCTCAATAAATGGGGCAAGTGTTGCCACCATAGATAAGAGTACTTTAGTTTATTTTCAGCCATGAAGGCATGTAATATAGTTATGAACTGCTATTTCATATTTGCCAATAGATAGAAACACTTTATATTTTGCATATTGTATGACAATGATAGCAATTAATAAAGTTGATGTTTCAATTTCAAAGATATGATCTTTATGGCAATGCCTTGTTTATCTTGTGGTACTTGGTATGCATAAGATAAAATGATACCTAAAAGCTATTTATGACTCAAACAATCTAATTAGCATAAATCATGAGAAATTCATTTCTAGTTTCCATATGATGGATAAGCTAGACTCTTTTGGTTAGAGAACCAGTAAGAGATATGAATCTCTTAGACATGATTAATCAATCTTCACTAGTGGTAGTGGGAGAATGATTATCCTATTAGGTATAATACATGTGATGTATTTACATACCTATTGGACCTAATGCTAATACTTCAAATGGTGTTTAGAGAAATACCAATATGAATATCTTGAAGTGTTCAAGAATATCATAGATGAAGTATGAATTTGGTAAAGTGCTAATTCTTGATGAGATCAATGAATGAAATACTTAGATCAAATGTTTGAGATCCTTATGAGTGATTATGATAGTGTATCATAGTGAAATCATGATTAAGGCATGGTAATGTCTAAATCAAAAAGGAGTCATACTCTAAGGAGTTAGAGGATGATTATCAAATAACTAATTTCTTCTTTAATAAAGAATATCCTACACTGATAAGGGACATTAAGAATCACAAAGGGTTGTGGGTTTTTATATCCTTGACAGATACACCTCAATTATCTATGTAATGAGTTGGTCATTTGATGAGTCAACTGTCTAGATAAATATGAGGAACTAGATTTTGAGTTATGGTTTATGACCATTACATCCTAAATGACTTCCATGTGTACCATAAGGTATGACCTTGATGGTAGCACCAATTGGGATAAAATCCATAAGTGTGAACGAGTCTTAAGCGTTGAGACACATGGATAACATTTTGAGAAGGATGATGCTTGTTGATTGCAACTTAATGACTAAGAAATTTGGAATATGGATACTAAAACTGCATTCCTATAAGGAATAAAACAAGGATGTGTATGTGACACAACCTATAAGGTTTTATGAATCCATTAATGCAAATGAAGTCTATAAGTTACAATGGGCTAATCAATGTGATTGATTGAGTACAAGCAACTCAGAACTGTGATCTTTACTTTGATGATATAGTCAAAGGGTTTGACTGATATGTCAAAGATAAATAGAGATCTATGATTTAGTGGGAGCGTATTCACATTCCACATGTTGATGTGAAATGGAAATGTTCTAGAATGGAAATCCAAAGTGGAAATTATCTTTAAGGAAGATAGAGATGTTTCCTATGAGATAGGAATAGAGATCTATAGAGATAGTTCTCGGAAAACCTCTTGACCTAAAAAGAGATAGCATACATTGGCAATCTATACTGAAGGGTTCAGTGTGCATAGATTTAGTGGGAGAAAACTTGTCCATGTTACATGGAGTTGGTATCCCAAGGCCAAGTGTTCAATTCTTATGAAGAATGGAAACACTAAGAATAGATAATGATCTATCATGTATGTAAACATCCCATCATCTTTCATGTATGGACATGGCAAGAACAAAAATGCATTTATCATCTTGTATGTAGGACATGACAATATGATATGCTCATCCTGATAACTCGTATGTGGGACATGACGAGTGGATGTCTGTCTAGTTCCAGTAAGGGTTACTGGAATACCATAAGAACTTGATAAGTACTTGATAAGTACTAGTTCTATGGAAATAAGGAAGGGTTCACTGTAAAGAGTTACACTGATGCGAACTTCTGAAAAAGGATAGAAAATTAATCACAACGGATATATGATATATAAAAGTGAATGATTGTTGATAATTGGAATAGTTCAAATAAAGTTGTTTAAAAGGAAATGCCAAGTATCTGTGTGTTAGAGAACATTAGTGGATACTATATGGATCTAGGAGTTCATAGAGATGAACCTATAGTTATTCCAGTCATTGATGACAAGTTGGGTACTTGATCATGCAATGTGGCTAAAGGTTAGCAAAGGAATACAATATCGCATATTATGACAACTCCATCTCATATGTGTGACGTACAGCGAAGAGATGAGAGACATGCAGTTAATACCGACTTTGGCAAGGTGGTGCCATAACTCACTATTTTAGCACTAGAGCACGATAACATGTGGGACATGTTTGGAGATCACTATGAATATGATTCAAGGGTGATTGTCTTGCAGTGCAAGTGGGAGTCTGTTGGTATGTATGCCCTGAGAGCCAATCATGGGATGATTGGTGGGATACATTAAGATTGATTTGATAAACATCAAAGGCAAGCTTCCAATTCTTTCTGGTTCAGTCATATGAGATAATGATAGAATAGATTGAATGTCTAGAGAATGACAGTACTCAATGACGTATGCCTTCAGGTTTAGGACATGAACGATGGGATCATACGGATGCTAAGAGTTTGTACATTCTTGTTATGTCCCTAGTCAGATGTCATTGTGGAAGGTAGATAGACAGCAATGACACACAAGACTAGATTGTGGTGTTGGTTGATGACAGAATTTCATTAGTCATGATATGGAGATATCAAACCAAACACATAGGTACTTTTTGGAGAACAAGTTTACCGGACAGACCCACCGTGAGTTTGACACATGGAACCATGACATGGTAGTCACAGTCAGTTCTCACAGTGATGGTGGTGAGTGTGATTCTTTGACCTGAAATCATTACACTCAACACATGTCGTTGGGTACACTTTGACATCATCAAACGCAGTCCTGAAACATGGGTTGTTATAAAGGTGATGATTGGGTGGCTTTGACACATGGGGCTTTTGAGGGGTGAGTGATAGATATGGGATTTGTCCCTCCTGAGGGAGTTTGATATCCATGGCCACTTGATGAGTAGGATTGAGATAGGTGTGCTCACGCATGTGTGAATCAATATGCGATATTGATAGCATACATATCTCCTCCAATCTACTCTGAGATCAAGAAAGTGAATGAGCGTTGACAGGATGACTATTCCATGCCTTGAGTTCATTCGTGATATCAGTGATAAAGGAACTATACATTCACTGTAACACCATTCACGGATTGTAGGATTGAAAGTCGTGCTCCAACTTTCTATTTCACTAGGGTAGTACTGATGTGCGACTAGGCACCGCTCTTTGCTTGTGAAGTCATAAGTGTTATGGACTTTCACTACCAACGTGAAATGGACCTGCAGGGTCACACACATAGGATTTAACCTGGAAGAGGAGTTTTTCCACAAATGATGTTTAGATTGATTACTAAAGGAGTTTAGTAGTTCAATTAAACACTCAATCAATTGATAGCTCAATATCATAGTATTCAAGGTGTTGGACCGATTGATTGAAGTATCAGATTGATTGAAACTGTGATTGACTGATTTGCACAAGTTTGCTGCTCCAACCGATTGGCTCATGTGATGAACTGATTGGCTCAGGTTGGTGAATCGATCAGCTCAACAGGTGAGACGATCGGCTCATGTGCAATGAACCGATCGGCTCAATTGTTGAACCGGTTGGATCATGTGACCAACGGAGATCGTTTAGAAAGTAAATTTTACAAATACAATTTGTTTCACTTGTACAAATTCGATTTGGACAAGGATTAATATTTTATTAATCATAGACAAATTTGAAAGTCAATTTGAGTTGGACCAGGACCACGAACTGATCGGCTCATGTGATGAACCGATCGGCTCAGGTGTCCCAAACGATCGGTTCAGGTTGAAACGATCGGTTGAGGTTTCCAAACGATCGTTTTAGGGTTGAAACGATCGGTTCAGCTGGTGCAAGTTGGTTGTTTTGTGGAAAATCTCAAACCCTTCTACTCCTGCATTAATCCTGCATTGCCCGGGATAGAGAACCTTGTCCCATGACCCTCCTATATATAGGGGTAGTAGGGGCTTCTCAGAACAACAACTCAGTGCACCAGTTGCTCTACAAAGTTGTCATTCTCTCTGGTTTTGGTAACCGAGAGAGAGCTCGAGCAAGTGCTACCCGATAAGGGAGGCACAGCAAGGGAAAGACAACTGCAGAAAGCGACTAGTGGCAGGAGAGTGTGTTGGTGACTAGTACGCCGACAGGAGGGTGCAACTCCTTCTGATTCCTTGTAGGACAAGGAGATCGTAGTTCCATGTGGTCCGTGTGGACTACTTCAAAGGCGGGAGACTTCTGCCGCTCAGAGGACAGTTGTCAATCCTGACAGTCCCGGTGAGACCAGGAGCTGCACAGACACCGTCCAAGATCGGAGGTGAAGACCGCGCAAGCCGTGAGGTAACGTTGTCGAGCAAGCCTCGGGACAAGGTACGTCTCTACAAACCATCCTTCCTATTGTATAGATGTTGATGTGTTTCCTTTGTTCTGGGTTTGGGAGGAGAAATTTTTGTTTCCGCTGCCTCTCCTAAAACCCAACATTTAGAAATGGGATCAGTGAATAAATAGGTAGCCTAAATTCTCTTAATGTGTTCATAAACCAATTGATGTACCTTTATGTTCTTAAATTGGATACATAATACATATTTAGGTTCAAACCCCAATCTCAAGTTTATATGAACCCTCCTATACATAATGTGACGTTTTAATATATTGGTAAGAAGATTAAGATATCAAATGACATTATAGTTAAATATATTTTTATATAATATTAGTTACATAAATCAATATGTCACATATATAACTAGTGCACTTATTATATAAAAGATAATATATGGAGATTTATAAACATTCAGATATGATTTATTAGTTCACATATGCTTAAAATAATTTAAATAAAAAATGTTTCTATTTTTTGTTCTTTTTGGAACATTTAGAGTTTCTTATGCATAAAAGAAGTTTCATTTTGTGGACTTGTTGGATAATTGGGTAAAATAGGGATATCTTTACAATATGAGTGTGTAAAACTTCTATCCTATAAATATAATACTAGGGTGAGTTTAAAACACTAAATATGGCAACAAAATATTTCATATATTTGTTTAGAAAATTCTAAAAGGACAAACAATACTATATTGCCCAAAAACATTCCTAAAACTAGAAACTAATAGGATTTTCATGTTCTATGCATTAGTTAGTCTGAATGTCTATTTTCATCTTAGCCAGACAAGGTTAGAAACCTTCAATGCAGTATAGGAAATGAGTTGAAATCATTCATAAATAAGGATATATATAGTTGACTTCAATGAAATGGTCTCCTAAAGTTTTTTATGTTTTCCTTGTGCTACAAAATTTTTGGATTGTTGGTTTTTCATGAGGCTTCTACAACAACAAATCATGATTGTGACTAAGATATTATTTATGTCAAGAGATGTGACATTTAATTCCACAACATGAGATAAAAAACAAGACTTCTTTAAACTTACAATTTATTTCAAGAATATCTTATTAGTAACATGGCAAATAAAAACAATCAGACTAGACTTATCTATTGCAAGACTGAGACCCATAAAATGTCAAGCCAAAATTGTTGAGTGGAAAAAGCACATCCTGTCATGAGTAACACACCCCTGTCTATAAATGAGTGGAAAAATACACTTTGACATAAATAGTGTGCCCTATTATATGACAGTATACAAATATTGCAACTCTAAATAATATTAGTCCAATGTACATGTACAATAGAGAGGCAAGATGGATGTTTAGTAAATTTAAATTTATTTCAAATAAAAGGGGGTGATAACATCCATACTGAATAAAATTGAGGTCAAAAGACTTATTAATTATGTATGCACATATATTCATAAACAAAGAGAGAAAGTTTTAGAATAACATATCTTTCAAAAGATTGAATGAGATTCATTTTCAAATAATTTGCCTCATAGGGAAAATTTGAGGTTTTAGTCAATATAATGACCAAAAGATAATAGGGTAGATGCACATATCTTATAGTTGATCCTACTTATCAATCAAACTCCTGAAGTCCAATTTTAGGGTCTCAAACACCTATATATGCTATTTGAAGAATTACAACTAAATCCCATTATAACAAACTCTAAAAATTGACTTTTAAACCAAATCAATTTAGATATTTAAAACTACACAAATTAGAAGATCTCAATTTTCTGATTCCAAAAATATTTCAATATATTTTCAGACTCATAAATAGATAGTTATGATTTTGGTAAGATGAAGTATTTTCTACATTTAATAAAACAAGACCGACGTCAAAAGACAAACTTATGCTTGCACTGTGCATCAGCCACTTGGTATGCAACAAGGTAAGAATGGAAGATTCACAACTTTCAATTATGCATAGCTAAATAGAAGAAAATGGGGAAACATACCAATATACCCCCCTATAGAAGGACAACCGAAAGTCCCATAAGATGGAAACTAAGGTAAACACTACAATTCATGATCATTTGGTACATGGTGTAGAATAGTAACCAACTAGCTCAAGTTCCTTGAATCATCTCTGGTGTGTGCACATAGTATGGATTGAAAGTGATTATGTCGTTCATAAAGACCTATATTTCATGTCTCATGGCTACATGTAAGGGGATATGACTCTTTTGGCCACAATATAATATGGTAAAAAGTATGTTGGTTTGCCACAATTTCCAAGATACTAAACTCCAAGGAGCAGAACATCCTCTAGAAGACCTTACAAAATCAAGCCATCGAAAACTAGCAACAAAGGCTAGGAAAACTAGTTGACTCCATTCTAAGACTTTAGACATATAAGAATGACGATGAAATTGTGAAACTAGCATACACTGCATCTATGAAGGTTTCAAGGTAAGGCAGAGAACCACCACTTCATGAGGACTCACAAGGATATATTCCAAGTGTCAAGGTGTCTCCAACAGGCCTAGCCAAATAGTCCTGATAAACTCTGGTGAGGCTAGTTCGATAGAGTTCTAGGTGCATTGCTGAAGTGTTGTGAATATTTTCAAATAACCATGAGTAGTCGAAGGTTGTTCGTGTAGCGGTAATTAGGCTAACGCATCGCTGACCAAAACTTGAGTTTTTAGAAAGAAAAGGGTTGGTTGGGAATGGTTCTGGTATGAAAAAGAAAGAATTGGGATGTTAGAAATGTTTCTGGGAACACTACAAATATTTCTCGTGTATTATCTTTATAGGGAGATGACCATCGAGAGGTATGTAAATTGCAAAGAGAGAGAGAGAGAGAGAGAGAGAGAGATGTCATAGTTTAGGGGGCTTTGTCAACGATCATCATTAGGGCTTGATGTTTGGTTTTATGGATTTACAAAGACAACAGAGGAAGTCAATGACATAGAAATTATGAGTCAAGGAGGAGGGTAAAGGGTACATGAAAGATAACTTGTGGAGAGAAGGGTCACAATACTCACTATGTTTGTAGAAACGAAACACCTACCTAGGGTGGAAGACATAAGTAATTTCTAATGACCTATAAATATATTGTGAAACCCTTGGCTACTTGGGAATTATTACTTATTTTACCTTTTCTATTTAATGCCCAAATGTTCCTTGATACACATACTCAGTTTTATTTATTCATTCTTACTTTTATTTCTTAATTTTTTAGTATTGTTCCCAGTCCACCCAAATGTAGGTATTTTAGAGTACAACGTCTAAGGTATAACAGGTACTAGGAAGTAGACATTTAAGGCTAGCTTGACATGGAGATGTTTCCCTCTAGAATTGGTACCTTTGCACTAATTGGTTGTGACTTTCCTTTTATGTATTACCATCTTGTGGTGAGGAAAAATGTATGGAGTATTTTATGATAATTTAAATAGTCAAGTTTCTACTACCATACATTCACCTTGTTTGTATACCATAGTTGTTACAAGATGAAAATTAGATGGGTTTTTCCCTCAATTAAGTAAGGATTGGATTCCCTCTTGGGTCCCACTCCTTACAAGTATGCTGTCAGAAAATAAGTGATCAATTAATTTGACTATTCAAGAGGAGTATACCACTAGAAAAGAAAAATGCATTTAATCAATTCGGAGGATTTAGTTAAAATAATTTTATTTTACAAGAGATATTAATGTCTTACAAGTATCTAGTTTGTTTTTAGTTCAAGATCATAATTAATGTGCTGAAACCTATCTTATATTCTCATTATTATTTTTATGCTTGTGTAATTTTCTTGTTTGTTCTGAAAATTCACATTAGGCTACTTTTGGAAATGTCTCTCTAATGATCCTCATGAATATAGGTAGTCGGAGTAGGACTAGTCACATTTTGAAAAGTCATAACATTCTCTATCTTTAAATGAATTATAAAATTATACATAGCATCTAGTTGTACTTCAATTCTCATCAATTGTTCATCAATTCTTACTTTGATATCACCACTGGCATTGGAATGGATCATGTGGACTCCCTAAAATAGTTGTATTTGTTCTTTACCACTTGTGCATACTAGCCTCCAACAATAGCCTCATGTAAACCCTACCCTTCTGGAATCACACACCAAGCGTCCTCTTCTGGTTTGTAGATAATACAAGGATCATGGTCAACATATTGAACCAGTTTGTTATCTTTGTCATGCATTTTCTTAGGGATATTTCAAGACTTATTGGTTCCTGAAATGACTTATGCCAAATCATCAATCTTAGGTGTCTATGTGAGCATCAATGGCAAGACACACTATTGTTATATCCTTAGACATTAAGAAAAGGCATATACTATGAGATACTTAGGGATTCCCCCTCACCATATAAGCTTATTTGTTTAGTGCAAAAGCGGTAATTGATAATATTAATGTGCATATATCCAGTTGGAAAGTCAAATCTCTTACCAAGGTTGATCACATTACACTTCTCAACTCCACTCTCTCAAACCTCCTCGCTTGGTTTTTTAGTTCCAACCCTTCCCAAAATAGTGATCCATCGCAAAGATGGATTGTGAAGTAATCCATTTCGGAGAAAAAACTACATTTGTTGTATTGACATATGTCAATCATGCTGTCATGGAGGTTGTCTCTTGGATCTCGTCATGCACTCTAGTATCTCATTATGCAAAGTTGTATATATGGCTTGATCAGATTCAAAAACTATGCGATTGGACAATGTGGCATACATATATTGCATACATAGAGATCCCTAGTCTAGGGTTCTAAAAGACAATCTTTTTCGTACCTTTTGTAATATCTTATGAAAATTTGGTCATTTTTGGGTTACGATTGCCATTCTCATGGTGGATTTTTTGTCATGGACAATATTTGTATAGGGATCTATTACAGGTCAGACCAGAAAGATTTATATTACCTAGAGTTAAGAATATTAACAAACCAAACTTTTCTATTCTAATTTTTATAAATTCAGGTCAATTTCGAGTTGAATAGGTTGATCAAAATCAAGGACCGTTTAGATTATGAATGCAAAATTTAACAATTTGCAGGTATTGTATTCGAGAGTGACCTAAATCTAAGTCATGGTCTGACTGTCACTTAATTAACCAACCTTTTCTAACACGGATACGACATGGACCCGAAGTTTGATTAGACCTATGTACAAACTATACTATCCAATTCGGATCTAACCAGATGTGGTTTCGGTCGTTGGAAACTAAGGTTGTTCATTATATGTTCTCGTGAACCTGATTTGTTTGGTCTGGAGAAAAACAGTTACAAATTCTAGTTTTGAAAATTCGAGTTGGTTTCAGGTTAAGACAGAAATTGGAACTAATTTGGAAAAGAATATTCACAGCCTCTAATTTTGACAATATAGATTGGTTTCAGGCCAACACAAACAGATTGATATTGAGGTCACGGACATGTTTAGACAAATTCAAATTTTGATCTATCATGAATTAGACTAAAAAAATAAGTTATGCGTACTTATATGATCTAATTTTGATGAATGCATGTCAGTTTCGAGTTGTAATGACGAAAAAACTGGTATTTTCAGTTGTGGGTGCTAAATGTATCAATCTTCCCGACACAGATCGTTAATTCAACAGGCACAATTAAGGTAGCACAGGTTTCAATCAACCTATTTGACCTGAAATTGATTAAAATTCGTCAAAATTAGAGTCTGTTGGTTAAGTTACATGATTATTTAATTCTTCATAATGTGAACTTTTACAGTCTTAACTCATAACCAGCCTAAACCCCCGATTTGCACAAATCCAGAATGGAGCCTGAGTTTTGAGTGTTAGAACCCAAAAGTTTGAAACACAAATTCACCGAAGGACAACTGGATTGTGTAAATTTGAATCGGGGCCGACTCAGATCTCATATTTTACGCCATTATGTAATATTTGATTGCTATTATAGTGGAGAACCATCAAGAAAATACAATAGAAATAAAGTTAGATTAAAAGAAAGGGGTTAAGAAGTAGCGGTGGGGATAAGGGGGAAAAAAGGAAAAACAGCCGATCTATTAACCTTTTTGACGGTGGTAACAGTTGGGGGTGTTATTTAGGATTTGGCAAAGTCTAGGGGCCTCCTAGGATTTCATGATAATGAATAGGTTTTTGGAAAATTACTTTAGAATGTATGGGTGCATGTTAACTCTAGTTAGTAGATGAATACAATCATTTGCAGAACTACATAGACAACTTGGTACTGTAAGTCACAAGATGGCCATGCTTCCACGATCCGCTATGACCAACCCCAACTCGAATCCACCCTAATTTGCCATGATCATGTATTCATTTTAGCTAAGATACTACATGACCATGGTTAAGCCAGTATGCAGGCATTTGGCTTTCCAAATAGCACAAAATTAATGTTTACAAAATCAAGTATCGGCTTCTAAACAGCACAAAGACTCCAAATTGGAAACACCACATCATGTCGTCTCAGAAAATTTAACAGTATACAATATAAGCACTTCAAAATCATAAACACCAAAACTGATGTATCGATGCATTACTGAGTACAAGCTCCTTAAATGGGGAAAAATAGCATGCAAACCATATGTTGCAACTTGCAAGTGTATAGCCTTTGCACATCTGTGTTCGCCTGTATGTATTCAGTTGAATTCGCATGTATATGTTTGCATTTGCACGTACTGAGTACGAAGTGGCCCATGTATTTTAACATGTTCTATATCTAATAGAGTTATGAGCAACGTACAGTACGAGGGTAAGCGAGCATGTAAGGGTTCAAACAGGTATTTATGCGTACGAGTTTGTCTATAACTGCCGACAAATAAATCCAGATCATTCCGTCAGAATACAGAGGATCGACATTCATTCTAAAATTCCGTACTTTCATGTATGTTATAACATGAAAAGGGCACATTGAATTCCCTCACTGTAAGGAAAAAACAACAAGACTAATACAAGAACTACGATGTATGCAGTGTCTCCGAAAAGATTTAGATTTGAATTGCTTACAGCTATCAATATTTTGCCTTGTCTACAATGAAGTGAGAAGGAAACCACGGCTTCACTTCTTAGCATAGGTAATGGACATTGGATTTTGAGGTGTGATCTTGAAACCCTGAAGGGCCTGCATGGCAATGGTCGACTCTGTCTCCTCACCAAACTCCACAAATGCAATACCCGGCCTTGCATCGATCATCCGAACCTCCTTAAAGCCTGGGTACTGCTGGAAGAGGATCTGAAGCATCATAGATGTGGTTTCATTGGGCAGATTTTCAATAAACAGGATGTTGTTTGGTGCAGCTGGTACGTCCTGTGAGCTGGGCCTTCCATGGTGGAATGTCTGAGAGGCCTGCGGAGAAAATTTTCGGTTATATTACATCTCTATAGAAGCATTGATCAGATAAAGGCATTATTTAATTCGTGCTGTGGACTAGTAACATGATAAAAACATGTAGAGCGAATTGGGTTTTTTGCACCATGAGTGGTCCAGTTAGCTCCCAGCCACTTTATCTCTTGTTCAATTCACTCTACTACAAGCATTGATCAGATAAAATACATTATCCTGCTCGTCGAAAGTAGCAAGTGACCTGAGGAAACATGTAGAGCCAATTTGTTATTTTGCAACAGAAGTGGTCCAGTTAGCTCCCAGCCATATAATTATTGGGAACAAGAACCAGACGAGTAGCCAATCAACCAGTGCTTTAGTCAGTTTGAATTGAATCAGCCAGATTAATCTAGTCAGGATACTGTTTTTTACCCAACCACAATTACAGGTCAAAATCAATTTTACTGGAGTTATCAGTGTTAGCATTAATGGACTCATGGGACGAACTGGTTGGACCACTAGTCAAACAGCTCCCTGATTATCTCAGTCCTGACAGCCATTGGTACTGTATATTGTTTGAAAACTACTATAATAGAGACCTCAGTTTCCATGAACTGGTTTCAAATGTATACAACCAATGCCTTCGGTCCAAGTTAACGAGTGGTCAAGAGTGGAAACAACCCCTCCCCCCCCCCCAAAAAAAGAAAAAAGGAGCATGGTTTTTGTCAGAATTATTTATTGCACTATCAGAGATTAGGGTGTGTGGGCGGATGCGTTTGTGCGCGACATTAAGGCAGCTGCATTTATGTCCTTACATGAGAGATGGATGGCTGAATTAAATCATTCTTTGATGTGGTAACGTAAATTTTCTATGTTCAATGCAGTCTTTGGGGACAAAAATCAATAGAATTGGGATCTCGAATTGATTGCATTTCTTCCTGCTTCGAAAGTGGCATACAAAACATAGATGAACATACATCTCTCAGGAGTGTACTCAATTTTACATATAGCTCAATCATTCAACACCAAAATTTCTAGGTGCGCCAAATGGCATGGACAACTACAGAGACTTGGAAGGAAATACAATGTCTTGAGTGGTTTAGTCCAAATTATATTAAGCTTGTTGCATGTTTTCGAACTTGAAATTGTGAACAATATGAGCCAGAGATCATAAGCAGAATAAGAGTCCAATAAGTCACTTAGTATAATAGAGTTAAGTGAGGTATTAGACCGTACCTGTTGGATTTTAGAAAGTGTTAACATTAAGTCGGGCGGAACCAAGGGGGGCAAGCAGGGGCCATCTCCCCACCACAAATAAAATTAAAATTAAGTATATTATATATAAACATATATATACAAATGTTTACATACTTTCTTGATAATATATATTGTATATTACACATTGATCACAATGACGGAATTGGTGTAGTGATCTGCAGCCTCATTCATTGTGTTGGAGGTCTTAGGTTCAATTCTTGGCATGAACATTATATTTTTTCGAAATGAATGCAGAATACAGTTACTATATGTATAGGTTTTAACAGTATAAAACACAAAGTCAAAGTTGGTGCAGTGGTTCACATGTTTGTTGTTGTATACATTGAGCATTAAAAAGAATTTGGCCCCCCAACTCCAGAGTCTTGATTCCACCAAGCCTCCTTTCCTATATATAGGAGAGGAGTCTGTCATCTCTCAATAGCAAATACAACACAGCCCTCATTTTATTTTCCACATGGTATATGAGCATTGATCCTCTCCTGCCGGTTCCCTAGTTTTTCCCCTTGGTCAACAAGGGCAATCTCTAGATGGTCATCCGACTCTTCATTTTCCTATTTGAGAAGTGACATCTTTTCTATAAAATCTAACAGAAAAACTTTATGCATGCATGGGCCCTTCACGCAGTCAAAACCCTAAATTCAAGGGTTTCTTCCCTAATCTCAGAAGTAGGCTCCCTGCCTCGACAATAATTAATGCTCTTGATGTGGATATGAAGGATCATTCAATAGTAAGATGGTATCTAAGATCCTCCTGTATGTCCATGACAATGAATTCGGATGGAATATGAGTCCAACCCACCTTGACTAGAACGACCATCGAAGAATCTAAACGCTGAATTGGCACGGCAGTTGGTCGCAATTTTGTGAATCCTAACCTCTTATATAGGCTATGGGGCATAATAGAGACGCTAACTCCAACGTCCACTAATCCTTTCTTGCATGTGAATGCGCTCTCAAAAGAACCTGCATCCATCTGGTTCTTCAACATATTATTCAAGTTATAACAAATGTTGTTTTGGTAAGCTAGAGCGTCTCATAATCCTCAGTTGTGTATTTCCTTGTGAGGAGTATCTTTAGGTATTTTGACCATCCAGGTATCTCTACCAGGAATCCAATAAAGGGATGTCCACATGAAGGTTTTTCATGGCCTCCTTGAACTTCATGAACCGAGTGTCTAACAATGTTTAAATTTCGCCGAAAGTGTCAAAATTTTGACAAGTTTTTCAGTTTCGGTAGTAATCAGACATCGAAATGGACTGTCAAAACTCTCGAAACACACAGATCGTCAATTTTTTGTTTTTGCTTTTTCATCTACTATAAACTACCTACAGCATATTTTTTTGCACAGTTTTGTGTCTTTAAGTCTATATATTGTGCTTGCAAGCTATATAATGACTTAATTCATTGATTTCACCATTGAAATTTGACGTTGAAATTCCCCAACTAAATGCCTATTGAAACAACTCAGGGTCCACCCACAAAAGACGAAACCCCACCCTTCGCATATCCAATATGAAATATTATTAAAAATTCTAGTAGATCTACACTAGTAGATCATTCTTGTAAAATTTCATAAACTAATTCATTAATTTTGCCGTCGAAACGCCAAGAACACATTTTTTGAATTTTTGTCGAAATTTGTTAAAATTTATGCTTTTGTGGACACTGAAACGGCGTCAAAAGCGGACATTTTCTTCTGCATCTAACTACGCTTGCTTTAGCTAATCTTAGAATGGAGGACTTAACCTATAGAGCGGAATATCTAGCTCGATTGTACTTTCATTAGCAGTTATTGGTTCTTCTGAATGGACCTTTTCTGTGTTGCCAAATATTATTGTATCTTGCACTTCAGAAGCATACTTCATTGCTTCTTGTATCACTAAAACCGGTATTGTTGAGTCTTGGACAATCATATAATCATCCTTGTCTATGTCAATCATTGTAGTCTTGGGAGGTATATCTGGGAAGACTCTTCATGAACGTGTAGCAATGGCCTTCAACTGCTCTGGGTGTTGCGGGTTATTTTCTGACTGGTCTGCAAAAGCTCCTGCAGGGGGCAAATATTAGCCGAGAGTTGAGCCACATGAGACTCGATGGCTTTTTGGTAAGCTTGTTGATTTGCAATCATTGTCTGCTGCGACTATAGTATTTTCTCAATGGCTAAAAGTTTATCATGTTCGGTTGAAGGAGCATTTGCATGATGTCCCTATAGTTGTTGATGTTGTGGGGCCTGATTAGGATTTTGAAACTAATTGTAGGCCATGTTCTGAAAGTTACATTAATAGTTCCCATGGTTTTTGAAATGATGTTGCTGGTTATTCTAAAAACCTAGATGACCCGGAACTTGTTTTCTATTGGCGGGTTGTTGAGAATTTTCTATGTCTACAGGATTCCCATATTGTAAACCAAGATGGTTTCTATTCTGATTTGGAGTGTAGTGCCCCTTGACCTGGGATACTATGGATGGAGTTCAGATCCTCTATCTAATTACCGTCGCCTTGGGCTGTTGTGTTACTTATTACCACGTCATAAAGGAATTGACAACCCAATTAGAGTGAACAGTACCCTAACATGGTTCATAGAATTGTGTTACTGCTTTCACTTGTTGCAAAGATTGGACCTCTGCCACGTGGATGATCGACCTCTACTTTTGCTTGGGGGTCACGCAATCTTGGCAGAGGTTGATTGAGATTGGGCATTACTTACTAGAACGCTTTGATGTGGTTGGTCGATCAATTGTAGATTGACTTGGAGATCTATTGCTCATTTCCCTCAAGCTCAGTTTGGAGGTTGCTTGACTTCCAGCGGTAGCTCGATCATGCATTTAGTCGAGATATCGATCAGTGCAGCTCGATCAACATCGGTCAATCAAAGTTGACTATTTTGGATTGTTGCATGTCGAGTTGCTGATGATCGAGCATGGTGGGTTGTCGATTGATTATTGATCGATCTAAGCTATAGATAGATTATTGGCAATCAAGTAATAAATGCTTGATCGGTGTAAAAGATGCACAGTGAGGATGTTGGGGCTTGGTCGAGCTTTAGGTGATCGGCCGGGGTCAATTGCTTTAGACACTACTAACCGAGCAAGTTGGTCGATCACCAGTGGTGGCAACATATCGATCGGTTGTGATCGAGATCCATGTCTTCGAAGGCTGATTGAGCTTGTTGTGTTGTTCTCAAAGTGTTTTCCCAAGGTGCTCAATCATCAATGCTCGAGTTGTGTTCATCGATCAAGGTGATTGACCATATGGAGGTCGAGCGCTTAGGGGTTGATTTGGCTTGATCGGTTTGTTGAAGGCACACAGATCGAGCTGGAGGTCTAGCAGTGCAGCTTGATAGGTGAAGCTTGATTGAAAGGTGGATAAACAATGTAGATAAGCAAGAGACAAACATGGGAAACAAGGGCTTAATCGATTTAATTAAGGCACGCTAATCGAGTTGATGATTTGACAGTGCAACTCGATAGATGAAGCTTGATTGAAGGTAGGTTGATGGAGCTGAAGGTATTAAGAATTTTATTCGAGCATCCTACCTAGCGACGTTGTATCAGCACCCGGGTGCAGTGCTAAAGAACCAAAGGATTTTGACAAAACATTGACCAGTTATGTTGAAGGACAAACAACGGTTTCCACATCTTGAAAGAGTGTGGGTAAAGAAGCTAATCTCGGTGCATTATTGTCCGGATGTAATGAAAATGTGCAAAGGCAAGTAAAGAAGCAAGTTCAACAAAAAAGGATTAGAGTGATCCTAGAATCTTGCCCCTTTGACAAGAAAGTCTTTTAAGATTGTGGATACCATGATATGAATAAAAGTAAATGTAGCTTACTTGCAAGAAACCAAATGGATAGGGGAATGATGCAGAGAGATTGTAGACACAGGGTACAGAATTTGGTATACATGTATTGACAACATAGAACTGGTTTATAAGCATTATTGTTTATAAATTGTTGAAGGATGATGTTGTTAAGATCACCTGGACGGACGATTAAATCATAGCTATCAAGGTTGTTCTTGGGGGAAAGAATTCTAACATTATTAGTGCTTATGCCCCCAAGTTCGCCTTAGCGATGACACTAAGAAGATTTTAGAGATAACATGGATCATTTCATGCAAGGAATATTGACAGAGAAGACCATTACTAGGAGTAATTTAAATGGCCATGTGGGGAGTAGCAATGTTGATTATGAGAAAGATCATGGTGGTTTTGTATAAGGTAGCAAAAATGGAGATAGGATATTAGATTTTGCAGTTGCATATGATATGATTTTGGCAAACACCCATTCCAAGAATAGAGATTCTTAAAAAAATACTTTTAAGAGTGGGCAAATTGTACCCAAATTGATTGGTTCTTTACACATCAAGAGGATCGTAAAATATATAACAATTGTAAAGTGATCCCCAGCGTAAAACTCATATTCCAACATAGGTTCATAATTATGGATATCAACATGAAGATCAACAAAGGAAAGCATAACCGAAACTAAGACTGCAGGATCAAGTGGTGGAATCTTAAAGGAGAAAAGAAATCAGCTTTTAATGATAGAAATCATGAAGAACACTTAGAACTTGGAGCCTGATGTTAACAACATTGGCACCATGTGAACTCCTACATAACAAAATTGTCAAAGAGGTTTTGGGACAGTCCAAAGGGTGTGGGCCTCCACACAAAAAAACTTGGTGGTGGAATGATGAAGTACAGTTGGCTATAAACTCAAAAGGGAGATTTCTAGGAGCTTGCCCAAATCTCGAGATGATGCAATTATTCGTAGATACAAGCAAGCAAAGAAAGAAGCCAAAACGGTTGTTAAGGACAAGGTCTCGACACTTTAAAGAGATTTATAAGAAGTTAGACACAAGAGAAGGGGAAACGATATATATAAAATGACTCGTAAAAGTAAACAAAGACACTTGTGTAAAGTATAGTGCATCAAGAATGAAGATGGTAGAGTATTGGTGAAGGATGATGATATCAAGAACCAATAAAGAAACTATTTTCATAAATTTTCAATGGAGATACTATGAATATAGAGATTTTTCTGACAGGAATGCAAGAGATATCATATACACATGATGAGTCTCACTATTTGAAGTCAAAAATTTGTTGAAACCATGGTTTTAAAAGGGGCGCATCTCAGGACACTCAAGGCATATCCCTAGAGGCTAGGCAGCCATTGGTATGCCATGAGGCTTGCGTCTCACCTTGACTCCCTAAGGTGTACACCTCATTTTTGCAAAACACTCAAAAATTTGTGAGGTAGCGAGGCGTTTAAGAGTAAGCCTTTCAGAAAGAGGGGAAAGAGGAGAATGGAAAGAGAGGAAAGAGGGGGGAGAAGATCTAGAGGTGTACATGTTCTCTAGAGATATGCTCCTCACAGCACCAACAATAGCTCTAGCTTTTGATGTTGCTCCTTAATACGGCGGTAACAGTTTTTGCTCTTCACTACAACGGCTTCAGCTTTTGTTGTCGCTCCTAACCATGGCAGCGGCTTTTGCTTCTGCATCTCACTGCAATAGCAAAGGCAGCGGTGCTTGCTGCTAGTAATCAAGAAAGCAGTTTAGGATAGGGCTGTCAACAGGGAGGGTAAAGGTAAGGGTAATTACCCTTCTTACCAAACCCCTTACCCTTACCCTCTTCCCCACAGGGTAAACGGGGAGGGTAAAGGGCAAACGAATAATTTTGATATAAAATGAATTTTATAAAAAGCTAACTTATTTTAAGGTGGTGTGTAGGGTGGTAAATATTAATTCACATCTTTCTTGACTTGTATTTTCACATATGTGAGTATAAGTAGGACGTCGGGCGGTGAAGAAACAAGGTCTTAACAAGATGGATGTGACCAAGATGCGTATGCAGAGATGAATGTATGGGAAGGTAAGAAAAGATTGCTTGAGAACGACTATATCAGGAACAAAGTGGGGGTGGCGAGCATTGAGGACAAGTTATGCGAGGGCCGATTGAGATAGTGCAAACATGTGCAATGCAAATCAACTAACACACCTATACGAGGCAATGCTATTGAGTCAAACACAATTAAAAGAAGAAGAAGAGGGCCTAAATCAACCTGTGAAGAGTTTACAAAGAGATTTATTGAATCTTTACATTTCCTTAGAATATGGTCCACAACAGAGTTTATTGGAAAAGGATCCAGGCAGCCGATCCCCAAAATGGTTAGGATTGAATCTTAGATGATTGCTGCTGCTGGTGGTGGTGGTGTATACATCCTATAATAATCCAAATTTATTACAATAACATGCATATACTCTAGTTTGTATGATATAATTTGCAATTTTGTATATTTGTAGTAGTCATATAATGACACTTTTACATGGTATGCTTACAATATTAACATAGAACTCTTACACAATAGAATCATTACTGGTCCTATAAGATGTTATCAGCTATCCAATACTACATTTACAGTAGGTGGTGAGTGGCAGAAACGCATACGACACCAATACACGAGTTTATTATAGGAAGGAGAAAGGCCATAATTCTATGGTTTGCTTATTTTACCTTTTTAGTATGTAATAAATAGTAAGCATTGAGCAATCCGTTTTTCTTTTTTATATATTTGATGTTGGATCATGCAGGTTCTCGTTTGATTAAGCGGTCATGATTGGATAATTAAGCAGTCCATGCAAGGCCGAAAAAAGTGCCCACTTATAGACATAATGCTTCACTAGCCGCCTAATCTAAGGTTCCTCGGGTATATGGGTTCTGCCGCTTGAAGCGGCTGCCTATTTAAATCACTAAAGGATATTGTACAGTATTTGCTAGCCCAAACAAACTATCATTTTTCCTTCAAAAGAAAAGCAACAAGAGCAAAAAAGAAAACCACGGAAAGATAAATTAAGAAGCCATGCTCAAAAAATAAAAAAAGGTCAACTCACATAAAGTTAGATATATCTCGGGATTAGTTTGTTGTATAACTCTAATCACAATGGAAGTTTCAGGAAATAAAAAATGAAGATAGAAGTATCAATAGAAAATCTAAAAGACTTTGGTGCATCAAATAGGACTAAAACTAAAAAGCGTAAAAACACTCACATTTTGTGCACCATGACCATTTGAATAACCAGCATGTTGTGATTCTTCGGTCTTCCGTTTCTTGTCAGCTGCATTATTTTCAAAGACATCAATACAACAGCAACAAAAGTATTGAATGAGTATTACTTGATTATAAGCTTAATACCGATTAAGTAAAAGCAATATGCATAAATGATATATGCACGCAAAATATAATATACAAAAGATGATACCTTTTCATATGTCAGTTAAAGACAATTATCATTGGTGCACGCACATTATATGCATATTTTTATGGTTATGAAGGATGCCTTAAGCCATGTCTAAAGCATACTTAAAGTGCATTTTAAAGTTAATAGCATGGGTATTCCATATACAGGTTGCCTTTAATAAGTAACTAAAAAATTTAATATTATAGAAATTAAGGTCCCAATAAGGAATTAAGGATAAACATCGTCAATACATAGCATAGGTGACAAATATCTTATGTTAGGTATTTTTAAAACTCTTACAAAGCAAAATATTTCATGGTTAGAATGTATACTTGGGGCATCTACAATGACCAAAAGGGCACTCTAAAGTACCACAATGTTTTGATTGAAACTAAATCCGATTGTAATTTAATTTCATGTACATCATTTTCCTGATTGTGAATAAATTTAGCATGAACCGACAGTATGGATAAGGAGTTTACTATGCAGATAAGTGGTGTTTCAACTTTCAAAAATCAATTGAATCTAATCTGTATAGCATTTTGACATTTAATCCAAATCATTAAATCCTTACGATTGGATTACAGTGTAAGTCTTAATAATTATCGGCGCAGACACATTACGTACATAGTTTTATAGTTGTAAATGATATATACTTATGCTTAATCCCCAAAATACACCTTAAAACATGTCTAGACATACTCAAAGTGCATTCTAGAGTTAATAACATGGGTGTTCCATATCTGGGGAGCATGTAATTTTAGTATGTACGTGAAAAAATTAAATTGCAGAAATTAAGTCAACATAAGAAACTAAGAATAAACATCGTCAATATGTAGCATTGGTGATGAAATATTTTACATTAGGTTTTTCCAAAACTCTTATAAAGCAAGAATGTTTCATGGTCAACGTGTATATTTAGTTTGTCTCTGATATGCTAAAGGATACTCTAAAAGTACCATGATATTCTAATTACAATAAAATCACTAAAAATGATTATAAAAAATGTCGCTGATTCTGAAAGTTGATGTAAACCAATGCAACTGAAAAGATGGGCATTAAGGATTTGAAACCATTATGAACATTGAATCTACAATCAATATGACGTCGTGAACAGACATTAAAATGAACATTAGAAGTCTTACAAAGTTTGTTAATACACATCAGTAGACCTAGTAACCATTCTCAATATGTTAAACAAGTCAAGGAGTTAGTCAAGGTGCACCCCCTTGGACACCTTAATGCCTTGGCGTGCATGCATCATGACAGTTACGTTTGTGATAGGTTGACCATTTCACTTAGACAAAAAATATCACATTGACAAATTGCTTGGATCATCCCCGAACTAGCTATGTAAAACTCCAGAATGCAATATCTATTTTAAACACAAGGGGCTTTGCACAATACCATCACGTCAAAGGACAAGCATGGTTATCACACTTGGGAAGAGTTTTGGTAAAGAAGCCAGCCTCATTGCATCAAAGCATAAATGCCGGTTTAAACGAAGCAAGGGTTCTCGCATCTCTTTGAGTGAAAACGAGCTGAAAAATTAATCCAATATATGAAACATAGATTAAGATTGTGAAATATATGCTCTTACAAAGGATAGTCCTTTGAGAATGGAGATATTGACACTTTAGATTTGAAGAAAAATGGAGTAAAGAAGCCAGGAAAAGCAAGGTTATCACACTTAGGAAAGAAGCCAGCCTCATTGCCTAAAAGCATAAATGCTAATTTAAACTAAGCAAGGGTTCTTGAATTTGTTTGACTGAAGACGAGCTGACAAATTAGTCCAAGATATAAAACATAGATTGAGATCATGAAATGTATGCTCTCACAAAGGGTAGTCCTTGGCAAATGGAGATAGTGATACTTTGGATTTGAAGAAATATTGGAGTAGCTTGCTCACACGAAAAAAGTGAAGAAATGGATAATATAGACTATAGAGAAATAACAACACTAGATATACCTTGGAAAACAAACACGTAAGTTGATTGATAAAACTGTGAACAATGTTGGAAATATTACGTACACTTTACATATGGTGTTTTTCACCCAAAGAGTGACACGATTTGATCTATAGGAAAACTTATGCCCGATAAGCTTGTCTGAGAAAAGAGGCTAACAAATTCAAGAAAACTTGGACAAATTAATGCTACGGAAGTCAATAAAAAAATATTTGTTTTGAAAAATGATTTGAATGGCTATATTACAAGTATGATGGTGAATTTAAGATTACAAAGTGGATTTAAATGGACTATGGGAATGAAAAGAGCAAGGCCATACTGGCTTCTTACGAGAGGATCACGTCCAGCACGTTCTTTAGAAAAGAGAATTGCATGGTTTTAACTTTAAGAGTGACCATACTTGAACAAACTCAATCGCAGACTTACCTGACAAGCCTAAGGTATTCCAAAATATACCACTAAACTTAATCGGTGACTTAGGAGGTAAATATTCTAGCATGCAAATGAATGTT
Source organism: Alisma plantago-aquatica (assembly GCA_963693085.1). Lineage (NCBI taxonomy): Eukaryota > Viridiplantae > Streptophyta > Magnoliopsida > Alismatales > Alismataceae > Alisma > Alisma plantago-aquatica. The sequence goes on from OY856410.1 coordinate 168,379,146, forward strand.
CACGAGGGTACAATATTGAAGAATAAGTGGTGGAAACTTAATGGACTTGATCTTCATTTGTAGACTTAAGCCAAGGTTCTTAGAACGATGATGGATGTAGGACAGCCTACATCATCAGATATACTTTAGGATTGGTATCCCCTATGAGAGCATGAGTTGACCGATTAGGGTTTTCATCGAGTCCATTAAATTATTGTTTCCTTTCAAGGGTTTATTTGTTATTCCAAGGACTTGTGAGTACCAAGTTTTGCTAGTTTAATCGAGTCTGAAATAGTTGACAATTAGATGATTAGTTGCAACTGTGGCAGCAGTTACAATTTTCATCTTCTATTATATATACCAACCACATGGTGTGTCTAGGCAAACTAGCTTGATTATGGAATTTGAGATTTGAGTGTTCGAGGACTCATTGCCGATCTGTTGGTATTAGAGCCTGAAATCTAAACATGAGGTCTAGATCCTCGTACCGCTAGTAGGGAAGCAACCAAAGCCCTAGGTGAGACCTAACCCCCTACCATCCACTCTTGATTTTCTAAACCCTATGTCTAGGAAATCATATGCACCTCTCGATCTGTCAAACAAGTTATTTTTCATTATGTACAGTACATCATCGGTTGTTGCACTCTTCCTCTTTTACGACCACGCTTCATTTCCTAATCACCTCCAGATCTCCTCCTCGACAGTATTTCCTTCTCCCCATATAGCCCACCTTCTCAAGACTCATTAACACCCTACCAAAAGGTTGGAACGGTGTGGGTGCTACAATGTTGTACTATAACACAAGCGCCCTTGTATAGCTCACTAGCCCCATCACGGGTAACGACACTACCTGCATCGGTACCCTTCTCCACTTGAAACCCTAGCAGTCAGCCAGTTAGCTCTTCGTAACAACCAATCCTTTGGGAGGATTTGGGGGCCCTTGTGTTTCCCTCTCAATGTTTTAAAAAGCGGTATGTGTTATGCGTTCGGAGAGGTCACCTTGTAGAGTATATGCGGTATGTGGGAGTATATGTGGAAGTATATGCGGTTTTGGATTTTTTTAATTAATTATTATATATATATATATACTAATCATGATTTACATATTTAATTTGTGCAATTGTGTATCTAAATAGTACAATTACAAGAATAATGGATGCAATTACGCAAATATGCAATCATCACAACTTAAATAAATACAAACATGCACTATAATCTAAATTTAAACAAACATAGATGAATGTAAATGTATAAAAGAAGAAATCAGAATATCTCTAACTAAAAATCGGGGTTTAATCGGCCTTGTATGCGGCCGTACAACCGATTATGCGGCTTGGTCCGCTTTTTGGAGGGATTTCCATTATGCGTTTTTTTGGAGGTCCGCACCTTGTACGTGGCCGCTTATGCGGCCGCATAGACCGATTTTTAAAACAATGTTCCCTTTAACCGAGGCAGTAGTATATCGGCTATGTGTGTGCTTCAGCATATGCCAAAGTCAACCCTCAGAACAAGTTTCGCAAGGCTCTAGCATCTCCCTCCCTCCTAGGGTAGTCCTAGAGTTGCAAGGAGGTAGGTAATAGGAGCAGGAAGCTCCACAACCATTGCCACATAGGCCACTGCCAGTAATAGTAGCAGAGGTCAAAGCCCCAAAAACACTTTTTCGTGCCATTTTCTTCTTCCTTGTGCTTCATCAATCACACCTAGCATCTGTTACAGTATGTACAGATTTCACTTACTGCAAAGGTTGTCATGAAATCTCACAAGCACCCGTGGACCTAGATTTTAAAATTACATAATTCGACCAAAATAAATGACATGCTATAGTTCGCAATGAGACTCCAATGCCAAGATGGCCAAGCTTGACACATGTTATGCAGCTCAAGACAAAGAGATTACAGAAATCAATATGGTTACCAATTTGTTCGAGCGGATAGAGCACCCTTTGCGACTAGGACAACCGACGCAAGGAGACCTAGTAAGGCAACAGAAGATAACTTGCCTTCAATGTCCATATGCGCCCCAATAAGATCAATCATTTAAGATCGTTGTTCCTAACTTCCATGGCATCGGTGATTCGAACAACTTTCGTGATTGTTTGCACAGTGTCTAGGCATTCTTCAACTGGCACGGGACAATATAGGAGTGTTGATTCTATATGTTGAGGCAAAGTTGTGACATTGATCGCGTGTGACACAGTTACGCACTAATCGCCGCATGAACACCTGGACCAACATAAAAGTGGATATTAAGATCCTTCTTCATTTCCATCGCCTATAAGAAGCAACTACGCCCCAAGTTATTTGAATATGGAACAAGGTAAGACTCAACTGACGAGAACATGCAAGGAAGGTCCGATTTCGATGCCGTTTCGGTGGCCACAGAAACAGAAATTTCGACAAATTTTGATAGAAATTTCGATAAACGTGTTCATGGCGTTTCGACGGCAAAATAAAAGAATTAATTTATGAAATTTTACCAAAATGATCTACTAGTGTAGATCTACTCAAATATGTAATAATATTTCATATTGGATACATGGGGGTGGGGTCTCGTCATTTTCGAGTGAATGACCCTGTACTGTTCCGATGGGATTTTGATGGGGATTTTGGATGTCAATTTTCAATGGTGAAATCAATGAATTAAGTCATTATAGTTTGCAAGCAGAATATATGGACTTAAAGACACAAAACTGTGCAAAAATATGCTCTACGTAGTACGTAGTATATGAAAAAATAGAAAAAAAATAGATGATATGCGTGTTTTGAGAGTTTCGTCAGTCAATTTCGATGTCCGATTGCCATGGAAACAGAAATTTCGATTGAAATTTCGACCATTTCGTCGAAATTTTGAACATTGAGAACATGTGAATTCTATAACTTGGTTTACAGGCAGAGCTATGTTGGGATGACACAACAATGATCACAATTGTCCTGCCATGGTCTCTTTGCCCCATTTTTGTCGCCTTAGTTGCCTAGCGCATCTCAAGCAAAAAAAGTGGGTCTCTTTGCCTGACTGTTGTCGCCTTAGTTGCCTCACGCATCTCAAGAACGAGTGATTCTATACACGTTGCAACCGAATAGAGGACGAGTAGATGCATTAGGCTTCCCTTAAAGAGCCGAGTTGAAGATTTCAGATTGCATTTACCACAACAATTGGCAGTATTTTCATCACACCAGTCACTCGTACTTCCTCATCAAAGACTGCACAAGCACCTGTAAAAGTGTAGTGTTTCTCGTTCCTGAGCTACGGACACCGATACAGTTAGTGTCCCAATCACATAATTGTCATGGCATATGCTACTAAGAAAAAGGATGGTGAGGTATATGAGGATGTGCATCCATGCAGCGAACCCAATGATGACGAGGATACCTACAAGTATCAGACACGGTGTGTCCTAGCAATCTGAGCACATGTTCTTACCCATATGAATCACACGTCGCATGTGTTATCACTCAAGGCAATCGAGTTGCCACCATGATTTTCATTCTTTATCTTAGCAAAATGCGTCTGTTGAGCATAAGTAGTATGCACATCGTAATCCAATCCAAAAATGACTTGGGGTCAGATCACCTATCTAGATATCAGGAATCCACCTTGAATTTTTGAGTAAATATCATCATAGTAAGATGGATAGAAGTCGACCCATCCATCGTATTGGCCTTAATATTCGTGATACAAATCAATCCCTCTGGGACCAAAGTAGAAGCCACTATGTTGGGGTCCTTGGGGATCAATGTGTAGCATTGTTGTTTGAGGTAGTTGTTGGTAAATATGAGCATTTTGATGTGATTATTGAAAGTTTGGAATGGCATCTTGAGGTTGTAGGGGAAACAAGAAATATCGTGTTGGGGAGGAGCAAAGTGGGAAGCTTGTTAGCATTGGGGAGGGTAAGGACCAACTTGTGGTGGCTACTGGTAGAAGGAAGCAGTCCTCAGGTATAGAGGGTCTAGTGATGCCATGTGCAACAGGTTGGAGGTGTTTGGGGACAAATGTTCCTCAAAAGGATTACGAGTGTCCATGAGATGGTACTCATGTTCCAATATGCAGGGGGCATGGGATCAGATGATGACTCTGTGTGTGTACGTGTGTGCCTCATACTGAATTGAGGTGTTGCATATATATATATATATATATATATATATATATATATATATATATATATATATATATATATATATATATAGGGTAGTGATCCAGTGAAAACATCCTACGGTGAGAGCACGAGAGGCATTTGAATAATTACAAATTCAAAACTATTTTTTGAAATCCAACTGTATAGATGGATAAAGCATCATTTCATTTACCTTCTCACAAAAATCATTGCAATCATACATTGGTTGCATGTCCATATGTACAATATACACTTTTTACATCCAACGGTCAGCCTGAAATTCAATATAGAGCGTTGAAAAGTATTTTGTTGTTGTGAATGATCTACAAATCGGATGGTGATAAAATTTTGTAGGAAGGTAAATATTAAGGTATACTTGTAATCTATATGGTTAGATTATGAAAAAAATGATCGATGTGGAGAGTTATTCAAATGTCTCTCATGCTCTCACAAGATCTATTTCTCACTGGATCGTTGTCATATATATATATATACATATATATATATATATATATATATATAAAAGGATTACGAGTGTCCATGAGATGGTACTCAATGTTCCAATATGCAGGGGGCATGGGATCAGATGATGACTCTGTGTGTGTGTGTACGCGTGTGCCTCATACTGAATTGAGGTGTTGCATATATATATATATATATATACACACACACACATATATATATATACACACACACATTTATATATATATATACATTTATATATAGGGGTTAGGAAGTGTGTACCGGAAGGTACATGTGACTTATGTGTACCTACCATTAAAATATTATATGTGGAGTATGTTGATAAAATATAACCATATAGATTGATTCAAAACTATATAGATTACATGTGTTTCAAAAATCATACCAATATCTGATATAGATTATGAGATATAGCAATATATTATTCAATGGTTTCTGCAATTTTTGCAACTTACCGTGGATTAAAAATATATATTTTCTTTCGTTGGATGATCTATGAATATTAGATTGTGGTGATTTTTTGTACACATCTTCTCTAAGGGGTATACTTTATATCCGTAAGGTTGGATGATACAGTAGAATTTTACAATCATCATAAACGAAGGTGGGTACATGTAAGCTACATGTACTCAGGTACATAATTCTTTTAGCTATAAATATATATATATATATATATATATATATATGTATGTATGTATGTATGTATGTGTGTATATATATATGTACGTATGTGTGTGTGTGTGTGTGTGTATATATATATATATATATATATATATATATATATATGTATACATACATATATATACATATATATATAGACAGAGAGAGTCAGGCTAGAATACACTCGAGTGTATTCGAAGAAGAATACACTCAAGTGTATTCGGAGAAGAATACACTCAAGTAGTTTTTCATGATGCAATATTTTTTTCAAAAATCTAATCCATTGATCTTCTTAAACATCTTGTGAATAGCTCATACGTAAAATTTGAGCACATTTGGACATATATAGGTCATGTTATAAAGATCGCAAAAATTATGCATTTCAAATTAGTTTCACGCGTCGATTTTGTTGCCCTTGGATGAGTGACTTACACTCATCCAAATGGGCTCAAAATTTGTATGTAGCCTAGTTATAGTATAACGGTGAAGACCAATGGTTTACATTTTACAAGAAATAGTCTTGATATGCAAACACACTTGAGTGTATTTGTGCAATCTGTACACTCGAGTTTATTCTAGCCTGACTATATATATATATATATATATATATATATATATATATATATATATATATATATATATATATAGAGAGAGAGAGAGAGAGGAGAGGTTAGGAAGTGTGTACCGGCCGGTACATGCAACTTATGTGTACCGGCAATGAAAATGACATGTGGAATACATTTATTCAATCCATCCATATGGATTGAGTTAAAATTCAATAGATTAGATGTGTTCAAAAGATCACAACCGTACCTCATGTATATCATGAGATATTACAATATATCATTCAATGGTTTCTGCAATTTCTGCAACTTACCGTTGATTAGAAAATATGTATATTCTTTCATTTGGTGATCTAGGAATGTCTGTTTGAAGTGATTTTTGATACACATGTTATCTAAAGGATATGCATCATATCCATAAGGTTGGATTGTTTTTTATACTTTTATAATCATCACAAATGGAAATGGGTACATGTAAGTTACATGTACTCAGGTACACAATTCTTTTAGCTATATATATATATATATATATATATATATATATATATACACATACAGGAAGGTAAATATTAAGGTATACTTGTAATCTATATGGTTGGATTATGAAAAATTGATCTATGTGGAGAGTTATTCAAATGCCTCTCATGCTCTCACCAAGATCTGTTTCTCACTGGATCGTTGTCCTCTCTCTCTCTCTCTCTCTCTCTCTCTCTCTCTATATATATATATATATATATATATATACATACATATACATAAATGTATATATACATATATATACATAAATATAGATATACATTTATGTATATATATAGATAGATAGATACATTTATGTGTATATATATATATGAAGCAAATATATAATACTATTACATAGCTAGATAATAATATCTTAAGGACATTAACCATTTTATAGTTCAAAACTAAATTTGAGGTCAAACTTTAGATTCACATGATCACACAAAGAAATAATGAAATTCGTCTTCCAATAGTAACATTGTCACCTTAATTAGACAAGAGAAGACCATAGAGGTAGTACCATCACTTTAACCAAAGAAAGACTGACCTTCCCGGCACACATTTTGGCCTTGCTTGTGTGTCTAACATTCCAAATAGGTGAGGCTTATTCTTTTTGGAGTTGGAGTAAGTAGTTGTTGAGGCAGACGCCTCAATATCAAAGAAATAGTGAAATTTGTCTTCCAAGGATAATAATATCTCAAGCAATATATAACAATATTACATAGCAAGGGACATTAACCAGTTTATAGTTCTAATCTAAATTTGAGGTCAAACTTTAGATTCACACCAAGAAATAGTGAAATTCGTCTTCCAATAGTAACATCGTCACCTTAATTAAACAAGAGATTACCACAGTTATCAAGGTAGACGCCTAGGCACTGCATGGGCGGTCAGGCGCCCAACTAGGGTCTGGTGGGGCCTTCCCCATGCTTCAATTGACATTTGGGTGCCTAAGCGGGCGGCTAGACAATTTTTTTCTCAATTTTTAGAAATTGCATGTGTCATGTTAGTATCATATTTTGACATGTATAAATGATTTCACATTTTAATATACTGCTACTTCACCTTAACATGCTTATTTAGAATGTAGAACACAATACACAAAGTACCTTATGTATGTGTTATATTGTATGTATAGTAATAGAAGCACCATAGTAATATTATTAAATTGTATAGAAATCAATTTTACATTATTACATAGGTTTAGATATGTATAAATTTTCAAAATATATGATTAGATATGTATATGTGTGTGCAGTTTTGTATAAAATATACATAAACGAAAGCATCCGCTTTTCAAGAAAAACACCGAAGCACCCGCCTAGGGCTTAAGCGGCTAAAAGGTCTTGTCCACCTACCTCCTACTTCGTGCTTTCTAGAACATTGGTGTGTTTTTCTTTGGTGTAAGTTGTGAGTGTGAATGTTGCTTACACAGAGAATTTTTAGAGTGTGAAATAGTCTCACTTTCATAACATCCAAGATGAGGTCCTTGAGGCTTGAGCTTGTGTATAAGGTTTCCATTCCAAGATGCAACTGGTTGGCTATGTTGCATGCTATCAAATACTTCAATCAACTAAGTCGAATAATTTGGGTATTTTATGGATGCTTTGTGGAGGATTTATATCGCTTGTGTCAGATATGGCGTGGGCCACTCTCTTTAACAGTTTAACTGGTTATCCTGACGAAGTGTAATGTTGTTAAGGAAACATTAAACATGCCTCTTTATGGTGATTGGGAGCAGATGAAAAATATGTGGCTACCCTAGTGAAGTTTCGGCGAAATTGGCAAAATTTCGCCCAAAATTTCGACTTTGGTGGCATCTGTTATCGAAACATGTGACTGTATCGATTTCGATCGAAATTACCAACAAGATTGCATTTATCAAAATTTTGGTAAAAATTTCGACAATTTCGATGAATTTTGCCAATTTGGAGGCTTTTTGTACACAGACTCAAAAGATTTCGATAGAACTTTAGATGAAAAATACGACAATTGCAATCCTTGGTGTTATTGTTGTTTTTTGAAGAGTAAAGGGGGATTGGGGTTATTTCACCATTTAGTACTTATACATAGCATATACCTATAGTATATCATAATTGCATTACATTCCCAAATATTTGTTATTCAAAATTATTAAATACTAGTACAATGCACGCTTCATGCTGTTTTTAATTTTCTTCAATGTGGACGACATGTACCCTGATGGTGGTTTAATAGATAATGAGGGTTCCAAGAAGCCAAATACACCAATAAATAATGATTTTACTTGTAAAAATTAATAATGTTCTTGGGGCCAATGAAGTGGTTGACTGTTGAGTCAAATATCAATAGCAAACTATCAACCCAAGCAAAATATGTGGGGGATGCCCAACGTATCCAATATGTGATGTTATAGCATAAATAAGTACGTGCATGTATATATCTCATAAATGCAAAATTACATAACTAAATTCCAAAATTTTGTCATCGAAATCCTCATGAAACATGAAAGTTTCCTTGACTCCCACATGAAGGAACCCCCCAACCTACCCCCACATATAATTTTATTGCATAAAAACGATGCATTTAGGTGTAGAGATCACGCCTGTAAATTTTCATAAATTAATTCGTTCATTTTGGCGTCGAAATGGACACGGTTGCATTTATCAAAAAATTTGTCGAAATTTCAAAAAAAAATCAATTTCCATGCTGTCAAAACGGCTTCGAAATCGGATACCTCATTCCTTGTATCCTACATGCAAGGAAGGTAGGAGTGGTGCGGAATATAGATTGACTGAGAGTATGAGACCTTTCGCATCATGCATGAGGTGAAACTTTTTTTAAGTGGAGGTTGACAAAGGAAAGGGTAGTTGAAGAACCTTTTAGTAAGAAACTAGTTAAAACACACGTGTACATGCACGTGCCCCATTGAATGTTTATTTTACATTAAATATTTGAAAAATAAAAATTTGCCAAAAGGATAATGGTAATTCTCGTAATTGTTTTGTAGAAAATTTGAAAATGTATTGTTTATTGACTCCGAAACGCACGTTTGAAGGAAAGGATGTGACAGAGAAGTTGAGAGGTTTGCGGCAACTGATTTTATCATGAAAGAAAAAAAATAAAATAGATCAATATAAAAAAGTTGAGAAAAATTGTGAGAAGAGAGAGAATCAAGGAGAGCGCATCATGAACTCGCTCTTTTTATAGTAGTACAGATTAAAGGGTCACTATTATATGCTTATTTATTGCTCATAATTGCTTTTGTTTGCCAAGTAGTTCAATTAGTTCTTAAAGAAAAAGAGAGCACGAATAAGAGCACATCCTTCCATCTTCTATTATATAAGATTGAGCCCATGGTTTTATGCCATTTTGATAGACCTCTCTACTTAGTTCCCCGGGAATGCAAATATTTTATTCTCATGTAAGATTCTCTAACATGAATCGAACTTGTCCTCATACCCCTAAATTGTCCTTAACAAAAACAAGGTGTATCATTGTAGTCCCTTTTTCATTCGTGAGAGCGAGTTAGGTATGTTGTATTCTTCTATGCTCTAAGTGCAGGATAGACACCTACAACACTTCACTGGTAATAACGCCCTATTTTCCTATAAGCCCAATCATTTTGATAAGAATACAGCCAATGGTAGGTCATAAACAAAGAAAAGGAAGCCCCAGAACTTTATACACTCATTCCCAGATTTCGGATTTGATCCGCATGTCTAGGGACCATTTATGCCTAATCCAATAATAAGCCCCCAATTAGGAAAGATTTCTAGGATAACACATCCTCTATAAAAGTATAAGCGTTGTAAGAGAGCTTTTTAAGGATAGTATGATTATCGATAAAAGTATGATGAGCAACTAGACCTATAGCTGATAAGATACAAACAACAGAAGAAATCAATATAAGATACAACTAGACCTATAGCCAGAAGGAAGAAAACCGATAAACTTCTCGGACAGGCTGACCAACAACCTCAAAGATAGGCTCACAGCCTCTATGCCCGGGACAATGTGCCCGGTGAATCCCAGCTGCACACTTTGTCATACCGCCCACAAAGTAAGCAATCAGATGTTGTGGGACAGAGGTGGACCCCTCAAAGATAGCACGTTAGAACTGTGACACTAATTTTGGTGTAGTTCTCATTTGTCAAAAAAAAAAGAGTTGCAGGCCCTCCTATATAAAGGAGTACCACGGGTTATACTAAGTTGCGGTGAAATAAAAAGCGCCCACTTAAGCGGCCAGCACCCCAGGCCGTTGTTTTTAGGCTGAAGCAGACCTCTGAGCGTTTTAAAAAAAGCAGCCGCCTAGGACGCTTAAACCCGTTTTGACCCGCTTTTTTGCCCCGCTTAGGCAACCGCTTCAAGCCGCTTTATGTTAATTAATTTCTCAATGTATTGGTGTTATGTACTGCTTTGCTCCCTGCTATGTATTGCTATGTATTACTTCACTCGCTGCTATATATGTATTGCTGCTATATATTGGTGGATTTAATGCTTTTTAATATCTGTAATGGTAATTTTAAAATATTGTTAGATATATTTTGTTAGTCCTAATCCCTGCTATGCTCAAGGATGGTAATTAGGAACAGTTACACTAATTCCATAATCTGTAATGTGTAGATTCCTAATAAAAGTATGTGGTCGGCTGGTCGCTAAACTATAGTTAGTGGCTGGATGTACTGTTTCGTCATACTATGTTATTAATCTTGAACAATATCAGTAAACTATAATTAGCAGATGGATGTATCGTTTAGTCGTACAGAGTTATTAACCTTAAATACTATCATTAAACAGTAATTAATGGGCAGATTGTTAGTTGTACGGAGTTATTACTAACTAACATCAATAAACTAAATTAGTGGCTGAATCTATTGTTGTGAATGTTTCTTGTAATTTCGTATTTTGTACTGTTGTGAACATGAGTGAGGACTCTGGATTTTTTTGATGTTTGAGTTCTTTTTAGATTGTTGGCACAATATTCATATGCAATGAGGATGAATATTGGCATTTCAATTTATGATACTCTTTACAACTGTCTAATATCATTTATAATATAAACCATACGTTATTTTGAATATGATGACCGCTTTTTCGAAAAGTGCCCGCTTCAAAACCCGCTTCCCGCTTAAGCGGCCATGGAGGTCTGGCCGCTCGCTTAACACTTTACGCTTTCCAAAGCCTAGCTAAGTTGTAAATGGATCCTCACTTAAGTGTATCAAGGAAAAGAGATTTACATAATAAAAAGGATAAACACTCGCTTCGGCTCAATAACCAGTTATGTTAACAAGATCAAAGTTCAATACTATCCATGACCTTTCTCTTCCTGCTTCTTCCTTTTCTCTTTTGCCACGTAAGTACCATCCGCCTTTGCAAGACAGTCTGACTTCTCTTTAGCATATTGTATTCTCTGCATCAGAAAAAGGTAGGTGATTAATAGAGAACTGAATAGTGTGATATCACTTGTGCTAAAATTGTCTAATAGCATCTCACATCTGAAGGGAGGTCACCATTCAGTGATAATTTGCCCATTTACTCAGTGAAGAGAATGAATATAAAAAAATAACTATTAAGCTTCCAGTAACTCGATATGGCATCAGAACAAACCATTGGTTTATCATAAAAAGGAAAGTTCTGCATTTGGCGAACAGCAGCACTTGCAGCTGTAACTTCACTAAAGCAAATCCAAGCTTGACCACGAAGTCTGGGGGTCTTCAGAGCAACTACATCTAATATCCGCCCATACTGGGAAAGAAGTGCATACAGGGACCTCTTTAGTTCTGCAATAAATAAATATAGATAGTGCCGCTCATTGTAGAAAAAGATTAAATAAAAACATGAGCCTGTCAACTGGCTTTATACATTTTTTCTTAAAAAAGAATGAGCAATAAGTAAAAAAAAGAATCAGAAAGTAAACATTTACATGATGACAGAAACTAAAAGAAGCTACAAGTACTCAAGACGTTAGCATCATGCCATCATAAAATTCCTTTGATGGTTGTAGGAAACAAGGGACTTGCTCGTTGACAGTTTACATCAAAGTTAACAAGGATAGAAGATGGTGATTCTCTATTTCTATATGTTCTCTCTCCTCTTTTTCAAGAGAAGTAATGTTCTTTTATTCCAATTAACTACTTGAGAGAGATAATAGCACTTGGAACGTTTTCAGCGAGATCACCGGGTGTGGGAACCCTACTCTAGGGGTGTCGGATTTTAATTCGATAGGACGGTGCAGTATCCTAAGCACAAATGCAAAAGAAAAAGTTTGATCAGAAATCCAGCAGATTAGAATGGAAAGCCGGTTTGATCTCATCAAAAAATAATCGAAATTGGCTTAAAAGATAGTAAATATAGTTAAGATTTGTCAGTGGTTTATATATATATGAATTACAACTATTTTATTCATTCCATGAAATAACAAAGTTCATATTTTACATTCTTTGTTTAAAAAAACTAATGACATGTATATAATTGTCAAATTTACACATTTGTTAGTTGCAGCAGTATCCAAACTCCTATTCAAATCTGTAGGACGTTAAATATCCAAACTCCAATCCAAATCTGTTGGACGTTAAATTTGTCTAAATTTCAATTGTGAATGTGTTTTCAATTATCAAAGTTTAAACAATCGTTCGTAGCTCTAAGCTCTAACAACTGTCATGAATTGACCCCCTTTGTTTTTCACCAAAGTCATGCATGATGTCGAATATTTGAAAATTTTGTAATCATATTTGTCAAGGGGGCACGTCAAGTCAGTTGGATTGGCCTTTAAACTACAAGATGGCATGTTTGCAGCCTTGTCGTTTTTCTGTTGCCCTAAAACTACTAATGGGAATTAAGATTATTTGCTAGAATCCAAATGGAAATAATAGTTTTTTGCCCACGCCTTGGTGTAAAATCCATCGAAGAACAATTTGAATAAGCTTCTGATGTTAACCTTGAAGAAGGGGGAAATTAATCCCCACCTAAAATTTGAGCCCAAGCCCGAGTGTGTAAACACTTATATGCAGATCAATTGAGAAGTGCAAGAAGAGTTGGCTAGCACAGGTGATCTTCAAAAACTACACCCACATCCAAATCTAATCTGATGATGCTGGCAATGTGGATGATGGAGGTGGTGAGAGCTCTCCAAAGTCCAAAGTATCCTCCAATTGTTGATCATGTGCATGATGACCGCCTTAGGGCTGCAGCTGTTCTTCCACAAGATAGACAATATACATTGGCTGAGATAACTTTCAAATGGAAGAAAATCCGGGGTGGCAAAGCCTACAGTGGTGCACCACTAGATAGACAACAAACACAATGTTCTACAATATTATAATGCTTATCATTGTTTCAAAAAGCGTCAAGGCCCCTAGGAGACTAATTCAAGCCTCAAGCGCACGACTAGACGGATCATTAAGTGGCCACTTTATCCCGCCTAGCCCGCTTCATTGATCACTCATGCCACTTCATGGGCCGCTTTTTGGAAAATGTTCTATAACGCAATAAATTTCATTATGTACAATACTATATACATAATTATAAGAGAGTCTGGTGAATTTAATTAATTAAGTTATTTGAGTCTATTTGCATATGGGCCCAAGTGTGTCTTGGCCCATTAGACTTTAGTCTAAAGTCTAATCCCCCTCCTATATATAGGAGAAAGGGGAAGCGTACAGACGTTAGACTAAAACAACTTAATTAACTAAATTAACCAGACTCTCTAATACTTCCCCTCAAGATGAAGCTTGGATGAATCCTAAGTCAGCTTGCATACAGATAGAGAGACTAAAGACAAAGAAACAAAATAAAAGGATAAACTAAGCCCATATAAGAATATTTCTCCCCCTCAAGATTACAATAAAGCACTATTCAGTCAAATACCCCCCCTCAAGTACACAACTCAAAGCAAGTATGAAAGCATGTCGAATGCAAAGCATGTCCCAAGTGCAGGTTGGAAACATGTACCAGAAGCATCTAGGTCAAAAAAAATGCGACAATTGTAGTAGTAGTAGTAGTAAACTACATCAAGAAGGCGTCCGAACTTCATCATAGTCACTATCGTCATAGTCCAGAAAGTGTTCGTTCACAGCACAGAGTCCAGAGAGTGTTGGTTCACAGTAGAAAAGTTCAGAGTGTGGTTCACAGTAGAAAAGTCCAGATTGTTGGCTCATTGTAGCAGAAAGTTAACATGTGCAAGGAACGGACAAAGCCAACGCACATATAAAGCCAGACAAAAAGTAGAATGTAAAGTCGACATAGCCAGATGAAAGACCATCAACTTAAATAAGCAAGCATTAGACATGAAGATCCAAATAGTAAGCTCTCCAAGAAGCATATAGCAGTAATATACTTTAAGATGCAAGTATCAATAGTAGAAGTTCACAAGTTCTTCAAGAAGTACATAAAGATCCATAAATATATAGAGCCACAGAATTAAGTCAAAGTCAAACTGAAAGGCTAACAACTCTTAAGATCAATCCAAGAAAAACATAGGGAATGACACCCAAACATATCTAAATATCAACCCAATTAAAACATAGGGGATAACACTCATATCCAAATTCTGATCTTGTTAGGTAAGTATGCGTATTTATGTTCCACATATCCAAATTCTGATCTTAATGCCTGCATTTTGTCATCGAAATTCATATAAACAAGTTTGATTCCTTATCTCCCCACATGAAGAAATCCCCCCACATATGACATATCCAATAATGAATTTCATAGCATAAAATGATGCAATTAGGTGCATAGATTATACGCATAAAATTTCATGATATACTTTGTTCAATTTGACGTTGAAAGGGCCAGGATTGCATCTGTCAAAATTTTGGTTGGTATAGCAGTAGATTCCTACTTCCACGTCACCAAAAAAGCATGAGTATCGAATAACTTGTTTAATGTAAAGATAGGGTTAAAAGCAAGGGCATGGGTAAGATATAATTTATTTAATGTAAAGATCATGTCATTATTTAGACTCCATTGAAGCGTCTAGATAACTTATAGATCATTCATTTTTGTCTTTCTAGAAAATGAGATGGAGACAATGAGATAAAACTAATAGGCAAAACCTTGGTATAAATACATACAAGAGGGGACTAATACAAGCATGAATCAAACCCCAATGGGCCAAACATACTTAAGCGCATATACATAATAAGCTCAATAATGTTAACTCTAACCGTCCTCGTCTAAAATATTTATAATTATACTTTAAAAGTTATTTCCAACCGAGGAGTGGTGGACCAATCATGGGTATATCAATCAAATTTACATACAATGGCTCTTAGGATTCTTAATCTGGTGCGTACTTATGGATGTGAGAAAATCCATCAGTCTACACAATCCATGGTTGTGTGTGTGTGTGTGTGTGTATACACACACACAACCATGGATTGTGTAGATTGTATATATATATATATATATATGAGTCAGGCTAGAATACACTCGAGTGTACAGATCGCACGAATACACTCAAGTGTGTTTGCATATCAAGACTATTTTTTTTTGTATATATATATAGAGGTTAGGAAGTGTGTACCGGCCGGTACATGTAACTTACGTGTACCGACCATTAAAATAGCACAGGTGGAGTATGTTTATAAAATCCAACCATATGGATTGATTCAACACTATATAGATTACATGTGTTTAAAAAATCATAATTGTATCTCATATAGATCATGAGATATAACAATACATCATTCAATGGTTTCTACAATTTCTGCAACTTACCGTTGATTAGAAAATACACATTTTCTTTTGTTAAATGATCTATAAATGTCAGATTGTGGTGATTTTTTGTACACATCTTATCTGAGGGGTATACATTACATCCATAAGGTTGGATTATTTAGATGAATTTTACAATTATCATAAATTAAGGTGGGTACATGTAAGCTACATGTACTCGGGTACACAATTCTCTTAGCCATATATATATATATATATATATATATATATATATATATATATATATATATATATATTTGTGAGAAGCAATGTGTCGCAAGGCTGCACTCGTTGCAGCGGTAAAGGGATACGCTATGTATCCTCTTCCTTCTATTAATAAGAGAATTGAGACAATTACATAGAGGTCCAACAGTAAATAGAAATTACATAATATAAATAAACTGAATATAAAATAGGTATATTAACACTTCCCCTCAAGCTGGAGTGTACACATCATGTATGCCTCGCTTGTTGCAAAAACTCTGAAAAGTTGTTGGACTTAACGGCTTTGTGAGAACATCGGCAAGTTGATCTTCAGGTTTGATATGAGTCACAACCTTCCCATACTTGATCTGATCTCTGATGAAGTGGCAGTCAACTTCTATGTGCTTAGTGCGTTTGTGGAAGACTGGGTTCTTGGCAATATAAAGTTCAACTTGATTATTACATCTGAGCTCTATGGAAGACAACACAAGAATCTTCAATTCAGAAAGCACAGATTGAACCCACTGCAACTCGCAACAAGCATGAGCCATTGCTCTATACTAAGCCTCCGTGCTAGATCATGTCACAACATTCTGCTTCTTGCTTTTCTAGGTGATAAGGTGATGTCCTAAAAAAGTGCAATATCCAAATGTGGACCTCCTGTCATTCAGATTACCAGCCTAATCTGCATCTGCATAGCCAGTAAGAACAAGAGTAGACATAGGAGTCTTAGGTCTGTAATAGGTGATCCCCTTTCCAGGTGCACCTTTCAGATATCTAAGAATACGCCAAACTATTTTCAATGTGACTGATGTGGTGAGCTCATATGCTGACTCACCATTCTTACAACAAACGAAATGTCAGTGCAAGTGGCTGTCAGATATATCAGCTTACCAAAAATCTTCTTGTAATATCCTAGATCTGGATAATCACTATCATTAGTCTTCTCCTTCACATGATAGTCCATAGGAGTAGACACTGGCTTGAACTCACTCATACCTGTTTCATGCAGTAAATCCAGCACATATTTCCTCTGAGACAAATTAGTACCTGCATGAGATCGAAGTAGTTCAATGCCCAGAAAATACCTCAGTTTGCCCAGATCCTTTGTATGAAAATGTCTTTGCAATCCTTCTTTCACACGTGATATACCTACAGAATCACTGCCAGTGATAACTATATCATCAACATATACTGCAACAATAACAGATTCAACAGAAGAACTAGAATAGAATAAAGACTCTCCAGACACAGAACAAGAAAAGCCCATCATAAATTCAACATCACTGAACTTGTCAAACCAAGCTCTAGGAGACTGTTTCAAACCCATAGATGGCTTTCTTCAATCTACACACCTTCTGACACTCCCCTTGAGCAAAAAAACCAGGAGGTTGCTCCATGTACACCTCTTCCTATAGATCACCATAAAGGAAGGCGTTCTTGACATCAAGCTGAAATAGATGCCAGTCAAAAGTAGTAGCCAGAGAAATAAGAATCTGTTCTGAATTCAGACGAGTCACAGGTGAAAAGATCTCAAAGAAATCAACCCCATATGTCTGAGTGTAACCCTTTGCCACCAGTTTAGATTTCAATCTCTCAACTGAACCATTTGGATTATGTTTCACTGTGAATACCCATCTGCAACCCACAACATTCTTCTTTGGCAGTAAGTTCATAAGTTCCCATGTGTCGTTTTGTAAAAGAGCAGACATTTTCAATTGCATTGCATGTTCCCACCAATATCCTTCATAGCATCAAGATGATTTCTTGAAATGACCACAAAATCAATCTCAAGAGCAAAGGAACGGGCTTGCTTATATAATTTTGACAAACAACACACACCCGCAATAGGATGACGAATAGTACATGAACGAGTACCTTTGCGGACAGCAATGAGAACATCAAGATCAGATGGTTCTTCAGGAGTCTCTTAAGTAGAGGAAGATGGGGAAGGCTCAGGGACTGGAGTCGCTACTTCGTTATGGTCTTACATGCCTCGTCTGCGGTAAACATGTGAATATTGTTGAATTGAAGTAACATTTGTTTCTTCCTGAATTACAATATATTCCGGAATGATAGGTGGCACTCTCTCACTCTGATGTGGTGGTGGCACTCGGTCACTAGTTTCTGATGGTGGCACTCTCTCAGTCTCACACATTTGCTCCCCCTTACTGGGAAGTGGGAACACTAGAGAAATATGGAGTAGACTCATGAAAAGTTACATCCCTAGACACAAACATACAACGGAGACTGGGACAGTAACACTTGTACCCCTTGTTGGTCTTGGAGTAACCAAGAAAGAGAGTCCTAATTGACCTAGGAGATAGTTTATCAGCCTTAGGATCAAAATTGTGGACAAACGAAGTACAACCAAAAACCCAGAGGGGACCAAGAAATGGTTGATCATTAGGACGCAAGACAGAGAACGGAGTACGTACTTGAAGAACAAAAGAGGGTTGTCTGTTAATAAAAGAACAGGCAGTAAGTAAAGCATCACAACAAAATCTCTTACGAACATTGGATTGCAACACAATTGTCCTGGCAATATCAAGCAGGTGACGATTTTTCCTCTCAGCTACCCCATTTTATTGAGTGTGAGGATAGGATGTACGATGTATCATCCCAACAGAAATACAAAATCAGCCATTGCATTCTGAACATATTCCAAGGTATTATAAGATTGAAGAATTTTAATATTGCTATCAAATTGGACTTTTATTTCTTGATGAAAATGCTTGACAATGGATAATACAGACTCTCAACTCTTCAACAAATAAATCTATGTCATGCGAGAAAAATCATCCACAAAGGATAAAAAATAGCGAAAGCCATTATAACTGCTTTTCTTTTACAAGACCCCAAACATCACTATGGACTGACTCAAAGGGACGAAGAGCCCGTTTATTGACACGACTGGGATATGACATTCTATGATGTTTCCCCAACTGACAGGACTGACACTCCAACGAAGACATGTGATAAATCAGGTTCTAACTTCCTCAAGCTCTCCAGAGAAGGATGTATATCTGTAGTGCCACAGTAAGGGAGAACCGCTCAAAAGGATAGCAGAAGCAGGAGCAGGAGCAGGAGCAGATACTTGGCGAAGCAGACTTTCACCATGGAAGAGGTAGAGATCACCTTTCCTAGGCTCCCCATTAATCGTCCTCATACTCTTGAGATCATGTAATACAAACCAAGAGGGTCCAAATGTCACCGTATATTTCACAGTATCAATCAATTTTGCAACCGAAACAAGATTAAATGGAAATGCAGACATATAATGTACAGATTTAAGATCAATTCTAGGAGTCAGAGAAATAGATCCACTGGCTAACACTCTCCTCACTGAACCATCTACGTCACATACTGGTGAGAAATATGTGAGTCAATGGAATGAAGCAGTGTACTCATGCCAGTCATGTGTTGTGAAGCTCTAGAGTCCAGAGTCAACCACCCATGAAGAAGTTGAACTGGAAGCCAGTAAAGAAGTAGCATGATTACCAGTAGTAGACGCCAAGTTGGCTGAAGAAGAAGATGATCCCAAACTCAGATGTTGAGTAGCCAGAATAAATATATCATATTCCTCCTTGGTGAGTGTGATGCCAGAAGGTCCAGAACTCAAAGCAGGAGGTTCAGAAGACTCAGGAGTGCCACAAAAGTTTGTTGCCCCACAGGTGGTGCAGAAGGTCTACCATGCTTCTTCCAACATTTCTCCATCGTGTGTCTAAGACGGACACAGAAAGTGCACTTAGGCCGTGTGCCACCTCCTCGGCCTATACATGTACGGCCTCCTCCAACTGCAGCAGCTACATATGCATGAGAATCTCCAGGAGACGGGACACTTGTAGAATCAACGGGTTCAAAGTTTGACTGTAAAACCCGTAAATAAGCTTCTTCCAGGGTGGGAAGTTTGTCAAAAGCTAAGATAACACTGCGGGCTGAACTGAATGAAGAGTTCAGGCCGGATAAGAACTTTGTTGTAATCAGGTCATCTCTATCCTTGACATGTTCTTGGACAGTCACTGGATGATAGAAACTCAGTTCTTAAGCAATAGCTTGGATCACCCCAAAGTATTCTTCCAAAGGCTTGTCTCCATGTAGTTATGCAAACAGGCGATCATACATCATTAACTGACGAAGAGCATTCTTCTCTAGAGAGTAATGTTTCTTGACTGCATTCCATATCTCTTTGACGGTGGTGTAGAACATGAACCTAGCAGCAATTTTAGGTTAGATGCTCCCCCATAGCCATGTCTTCACCAGATTGTTATGACGCTTCCATTCAGCATAGCTCTTTATCAGTAGTCGCAGGAGGATCAGACTCAACATGCTTCGCCTTGTCTCGAGATTCCAACACTGTATGGAGAGCATTCATCCACAAGAGATGATTCTTCCCGTTCAACTTGATGGAGATAGGTGACATCTCGTTGTAGACGACCGATACCTTAGTGTCCTCTATGATTCAAAAGGAAGATAGGATGACGGAGTGATACACGTCAAGAGAAGGACGGGATGACGGAGTGATACACGTCAAGAGAAGAACAGAGTGACGTAAAGATACATGTCATGTCAACAAATTAGATGTCTTTGACGCATCCACAGGCCCCAACTGAAAATTCCCTAATCACACGGAGGAGATGTGATTAGGAATTCCCGACGTAGACGTGAACCCTTCGGTTTGGATTTTTAATCCGTAAAGGATTAACCGAAGAGATCCACTGACGTGTCGGCGGCGGCAGATCTTGCGGGACCGCTAGCCGGTGGTGGCTGCCTCTCTCCCTAGCGTCGGCGGCAGCTGTTGTTGGCCCTTGGTCGACAACGGCGGATGGTCTTTGCGTCGGCTGCTGCTACTGGCTAGGGCGGCGGCTGGTCTATCCCTAGGACCGATGTTGCTCTGATACCATGTGAGAAGCAATGTGCCACAAGGCTGCTTGCGTTGCAGCGGTAAAGGGATACGCTACGTATCCTCTTCCTTTTATTAATAAGAGAATTGAGATAATTACATAGAGGTCCAGCAGTAAATAGAAATTAAAGAATATAAATAAACTGAATATAAAATAGATATGTTAACAATATTATTTTAATATATATAAATATATATTATTTTAATAGATATATCTCAATTGCATATATAGTAAAAATGGTACATTCAAAAACCTGAATTTGTAGTACTTTTTAGGAGATATTTGTCATTTTCCTTTATTGGACTTTTGTAAAACCAATTTGAGTTAATCACAAATTGGTTACTCATAAATCAGAAATCAGAAATGTTAAGTGTATTTGTATTTCTATTCATGAGGCAGTACATTTATAAAACAATACAGTAGATTAGCAAAGTCAAATAGTAGACAAGTTAAAACAGTACATTAATACTAATCAGTAGATAAATAAATAATAACAGTAGATAATAAATACAAATCAGTAGATAAGTAAATACAAATCAGTAGATACATATATACAAATCAGTAGATAAGTAAATTCAAATCAGTAGATAAGTATATATAAATCAGTAGATAAGTAAATACAAATCACTAGATAAGTAAATACAAATCAGTAGATACATAAATACAAATCAGTAGATACATAAATACAAATCAGTAGATAAGTAAATTCAAATCAGTAGACAAGTAAGTACAAATCAGTAGATAAGTAGTTCTCAAAAAACATCAGTAGATAAGTAAATACAAATCAGTAGATAAGTAAATACAAATCAGTAGATACATAAATACAAATCAGTAGATACATAAATTCAAATCAGTAGATAAGTAAGTTCAAATCAGTTGATACAAATCGGTAAAATTAATATCTTAGTTACGTGTATTACTTCTGGGCGCCCAGATTGGGGCGGGGCTTGAGCCGCCTGGGTGCCCGCCTGTACAACACAGACACAATCAACATTAAGTTATACTTGTATAGGTCATTAGACTAAGTATAGATTACCGTGGTATAGATTCATACTTCCTCATTTGATCTTTTCCTATAGATTCGCGCTAAGAAAAGCAATTGACTTGATCTGAGGAGGTTAAATGATTCGGTTTGTCATCAATGTGATACAAAGCTGAAAGATAAATATGTGATAAGCTCAAGGTAATGAAGGACTCCTGGATTCTGATTACAAGTGAAAGGCAAGGTAGTAGTTTGTAGATGTCAATGCAAAGGGTGTTGTAGTGACATGGGGCTAGGTAGATTCATTTTTTCTTTTGTAATGTGTTGGGCTTAAAATAGAATATAATTGAGCCTCCTAACATGTCAAACCTAAATGGAAAGTGTTACAATCAGGTTTTCAATCATTATCCAAGGTCTTTGTGTAATAGCATGGTGCAGGACATCGACTTCGACAAGTGTGGAAGTGGAAATTCGTGGAAATTTCAAGAGAGTTTTTGAACAGAAATCAACAGATAATAAGCTAAAAATAGTGAAATTGTGATGAAATTATGTGAAACCATAAATTTAGCTAAAAAAACATACTACATATGTAACTTTTTCAGTAATAATTTTCTAAAATATACGTCCAGAGACTCTTAACATATAGTATCTAAATCTGTTATCATCAAAGTTTCTCATAACAGAGACAAAGTTGATGACAGCCAAGAAGTAGCAAGCAACAAGCTCAAAACATTAAAGAAATAGTTATAAATACAAGATAAATCACAAATTAATACTTCCTCTTATATCAAACAAAATTGTCTTTTCACTTGTATTTAGTGAATTACTTATTAAAAGAATCGAAATGAACGATATCATTTTATCAAATCTTGTGCATATGTGCACAACTTTGGTGGTTAAAATAGTACATCTCCATAAATCGTAATAGCATTAGGTGTTAGTGTCCCTGGCACATGAATTAGATTAAGAAATCCGCATTAGGGTAAACGGGTAGTTTGATCTAGTACATGATGGGTAAATGTAGTCAATTTAACTTTAAAACAACATAGCTCGAACACTTCTCTTTAGTTATAATAAGTTTTCTCCCAAGATAGAAGTAGCAATACAGTCATTCCATCATAATAGCAGCCACATTCTTGATGTTGTTTGACAACTACACAAGTCATTGACTTTTCCTACTTTTTCTACTCAATTGGGCAGAGATCGTCGACATTGCCGGTGTTGGCCTTAATGTCGTCGTAGGTTTTTTAATATAGAAATTTATCCAGATTGGACTTTGTTGAGCATCAATGTTTTAAAAAGTGTTAGGCATAAGTATGCAGACAGCACCTTGTAACTGCTTAAGCGCTAAGCATGGCACTTAAGCAGGTGATTTTTAAAAAATACGGGTTCCAGTTTCCTATATACTTTTATGCAACATCATGCACATATGTATTTCAATAACATTTTCAAAAAAACTTTAAAGCATAACATTCTAAACAACAATGTTAAACACCCAAATAATTATAACACAGCAATAAAACAATCATGACAGCTACAATATAATGAATATTAGACTTGTCATAGATAAAAACACCCTACACAACTATAAAACAATAAGTGTATACGTATGATACAACAATAGACTTATAATACATATCTTACTAACTTAATGTTGCATTTATATATGACCATCAATTAGGCATACATTACAGTAGTACATTTAATCAAAGTATACATTCTAAATTACAGAATACATATAATTTACTTGGATACATTATAGCGGTACCCTATCATTACGCCTTGCATACAAAGTATCATTCTAAATTAGAACCACGGCTTATCATAGAACATTTAATGTAATATAAGTCTAAACATATTGTAGTCAATAATATTTGGACCATATGATTTACTTGATGTTACAAGTTTACAACATTTTTTTTTAAAGGCAAAAAGCGACCGATTTTTTGGATCCACATGGGCTATTATAAGCGGCTGGTGGGTTGGGCCGCTCAGGCCCTTATTCATTTCACTGACTGTCGACATCAAAAAAATTGGTGACTTTTTTGCTAGATTTGAACGACGTTTAGCACTGTGTGATAGTCCATAGGTGTAGACACTGGCTTAGCATAAAGCATTCCATCTTCTTGAAGAAGATCCAAGATATTTATTCATTGAGACACACTGGCAACCATCTTAGAGTGGACAATTGCAATGCCAAGAAGGTATATCAAGGATTCAGATCCTTAGTATGAAAATTTGCCTTGAGAGATTGTTTCATATTATCGATACCTTGAATATAAATTTTTGTAATGGCAATTGGTTCGACATGGTCGTGAATTTGTTGAACTAGGTTTATGGCAACCATTTAAGATCATATATTGCTTTCCTGAGATGACACATTGCTCCATACTCCCCCTAACTGGCACATATGGGTAAGAGTTGTATGTAGACTTCCTCGAGACGATCAATGTGAATGAATGCATTCTTGACGTCCAAGTCGAATAAGGGCCAGCGAAAATGTGTAGCAAGAGAAAGTAGAACAAAACAAATCTTATCTGACTGACATGAGAAAATATTTCAGAAACCTACCTAAACATTTGTATGAATCCTTTGGCCACCATTCGCGCTTTAAGACATTCAATGTTGCCATCAGACCAGTGGTTGACTATGACACCCAACGGCAACATATTGTGGTGAAGAGGTAAATCAACCAGATCCCATGAATGATTCTGACAGACACTTGGTTTCTTCATCCATCGCATGCTCCCATTGCAAATGATGAAAGAGCTCCTTCATAATTTTTGAGAATTGATGAGTTGCCTAGTGCTCAAGAAAAAAATGGGTAGAAACACTACACAGACAACAAGTAACAGAGACATTATAAGGAATAGTACAAGATCACGTACCTATTGCAAAGAGAAATGGGACGATCATCAGGAGACCATTTAAGTGAAGTTGCGAAAATTGGGAGGGTATTGAACTGAGTATTCTCTTGCTCTTGTTCCTAATACACGGCAGCAAACCAACATGGTTGGGAATGAGGCTTAGATGAGAAGGTGATGAATTCCAAAGGAGGTTCTAAATATGACATCTCCTTATATACATGTAAAGCATGCATATAGCAGATTTTGGATAAGCGATTACAAATTAAATATGCAACTTTATCCTCTGATGGTCTAAGGTTCCATTGCTTCTAGAAAAATTGTGTTTTGAATGGTTGACGAAAACATCACCACACTCACCTCATGTTATGCTAGCCCAATTAGGCACCTTGGAAGCAAAGTTCATTAGAAAGTATGATATGGTTGTTAGAATATAGGACAGAATTATTTATTTTGTATATGGGCTCGTCTATTAGGCCCATCAGTGTCTGGACTCGTGGTCCATTAGGGTTTTGTCAATTTCCTTGTCTCTCCGCCCTATATATATGAGAGGAGTTCGCCCATCTTTTAAGAAGAAACACATAAGAATTTCCCATTACCTCATTTTCACACAACGGACATTAAACAATATTTCTATGAATCAAAATTAGGTTTACAAGTGAAATTTCCTAATGTAAATATATCATTTGCGTAAGATATTTTGGGTATGGGATTACGATCTACTAATGTAGATCTCACCCTTAAGGAGATATATAAGGCATCCATCTATTTCTTGGAAAAATGTTTCGTATGGTGGATGCATACTCCCACCTCCCACCTTTAGTAGCCTAGGGAAACACTACAGTGTCTCCGTAGACACCTTGGTGCCATGTTAACAATCATGAACGTACTAGAAATATATAATTATTCTTGAATTTGGGTGATCCCTTCATTGCACTAGTTTTAGCCTTTTGAGTTTATGCAAGACCAAGATACTATAGTGGCATCAGGTAGCATGGCAGGTACACTATAAGTTGGAATACATTTTGAGATAAATAATATGACTTCCTTGGATGAGATTGACTTTAAGTCAACTTCATCAAGCATCAAAGTTAAATTTTGTGGAAAATTTGAAGCAGTTTTTTTCAGTGAAATGAAAAACGGGCTGAGCGGCCGATTAATCGGCCAGACACCCAGCCCGTTCGATTTTTGCTAAAATTGCCGGTTAACTTTTTTTGTAATTAATCGGCCGTTTTTTCCCGTTTTTTCCATTTTTTGCCCGTTTTTTGCCCCTTTTTTTCCCCTTTTTTGTCCGTTTTTTGTAAATTTTGCTGTACACCTGTAACTTTATATAAACTATATGGCCCCAAGTATTACTGACTATAATATATTAAACTTAAATATCCTATGATAAGCCTAGTCTAATAGAATGCATACTTGCATGCAAGTTGGGATAATAGGGTACTGTTGTAAAGTGTAATTTATACAAGTAAAATATATGTAATGTAACTATTATCTAATTTTAGAATGCATACTTTAGTTAATTGTACTGCTGTAATGTATGACTAATTGATGATATGCACATATAACAATAAGTTAGAAAGGTATCCAATAATGAGTCTATTGTTTACTGTATGCAAGTTGGGATAATAGGGTACTGTTGTAAAGTGTAATTTATACAAGTAAAATATATGTAACTATTATCTAATTTTAGAATGCATACTTTAGTTAATTGTACTGCTGTAATGTATGACTAATTGATGATATGCACATATAACAATAAGTTAGAAAGGTATCCAATAATGAGTCTATTGTTTACTGCTTAACTATGTAAACATGTGATGCAAAAATATTTCTGAATCATGTATGTGGGGTATTTTATCTATGTCAAATCTATTATTTATTATATTATGGCTGTAATTATTGTCTTATAGCTATCTTATAAACTAATTGGGTGTTTTTACTGTTGGGTAGAGTGTTTAGAATCTTTAGATATATATAAAAGTTTCAAAGAGTATTAGTATTTATATACATATATAAGTAATTTTGTATAAAATTATATAGGAAATTAAAACCCGTTTTTTAAAAAATCGGCCGCTTACCGCTTAACCAGTTACAAGGTGCTGTCCGCACGGTTACCGCTTAACGTTTTTTAAAACATTGGTTTTTTTTGAACTATTGAAAACACAAATTGGGGTGAAACATCAAAAAGATGGTAAAAACTTCAAGGAAATTTGCGGAAAGCATAAGATTGTATTATAAATCTATCCTAATCCTAAATGCATAGTAAAACAAAAAATCAGTCATATTTAGGAAGTTTGAGAAATGAGATCCGCCCAGCTTCAAGTAGATCTATACAAAATGGAGAATAATATTTTATGTATATATATATTTATATTATGGCTTAACTTTCAAACATCTTGAGTCTGAATGCCAAAAACATGGTAATTTCTAGTAATATTGAGGTTGGAGTGGGTATCATAGATCCAAGTTGTGAATATGATCTAGTTCTTTTTTTTGTGAATATGAACTAGTTAGATCTAGTAAACCTGATAAAAAGGGTGATGATTAACAAAAAATAAAAACATAATTAGACGTATTTAATGTGTGGAATCTTTCTTCCTCTCTCTCGAATCAAGTAGTAAATGGTATCGATATACCTACAAATCTATAACATTCAAAACGCATCATGGGTGCATATTTTAAAAATCGTGTACATGCATATCTTCATTTATGCATTTATGCAGGTACATTTATGGAAATGCAAATATCAGTACCGACTATACGTGTTCTTCATAACTATATACACACATATATAAAAGTGTAGCATATCCTAATATCCTACTTAGCTTTGCCTATGTACAAATGCAATTGAACCCAATCCTGGTTGGGGGAGTAGGTTGACAACCAGCCATAATACTGTCACTCTTTGTATGACATGAATCCTTGTAGCTTTTTTGTTGAAGCGTCCCTACCTAGCGACACCCTACATCGACACCTAGGTAAAATGATACCACAGGACATTCAACACTTCAGCGCACGGAAATGTCAAAAACAAGCAAGAGTTTAGTTTACACATCTCAGACGGATGTGGGAATAAAATTTATTGTGATGCATCATAGCCCAGATGTAGAGAAAATTATGTAAACGCTTCCCATCATTTTGGACAAAGCAAGTGATAAAGCTAGTCAAAGGCAAAAAAAAATGAGTGAGGTGGTAGATTTTTGGCTGACAAAAAGTTTTTGGAGATATTAGATACTATGATGAGGAGGAAAGATGTAGGGAGATAAAAGGCACATGGTGCAAAACCTACTATATAGCAGTATTGATAAGACATAGAAATGGTGTGGAAATCATCTTGTATAAGATGTTGAAGGATGATTCTGTCAATATTATAAGGATGGAGCATCTAGCACTAAAGCTCGGTCTTGACAAATAATTGTTAATGTTATTGGTGTGTGATTTCATGCCCCCCAAGTTGGCATTAGCGAGGAGGCTAGGAAGGATTACTAGGATAACATGGATAAGATTGATGCAAGGTCACCGGTAGAGAATATATCATGATTGGGATTGATTTGAATGGCCAATACGTTTTAGGCACATGCAAAAGTAAACAACTTATCATCTTATGCGAGGTGAAATGCTAGCGATATAAACAACAAGCCCATTGACAAGGCTCACTTTGACATAAGGATGTTGGAAGTCCTTAGTTACCAAGCCCACCTAGGTGCGCCCTAAACTCTAGGCAGGGCGCGACCCCTACTATTAACTAAGTCACTAAAGCGGTCACCTAACGCCTTTTAGTCCCAAGTTTAGCCACTTAAAGGCTAACTAAGCATAAGTTATGTTTGGATTTTGTCAAATTAGATCAAGGTGAGTCATTTCATGGCTGAAATAGGTTTGACTTAGTCAAAATCAGGTTAAATTGGCTAATTAGATCTGCTTTGGGGGAAATGCCTGATTTGGGGAAAATAGGACTAGTTTGGAGAAATTAGGTCTGCTTTGACCATATTAGATCCCATTTAGATCAATATAGGGAAAATTAGGAATAGTTAGGTTTGATCAAGTCATGTTTTGCAAAATTAGGCTTGATTTAGGCCAAATCATGTCAAACTTGGAATATTAGGTTTCATTTGCAGAAATTAGGTCTGATTTCGCAATATCAGGTCTCATTTAGATAATACAAGGCAAATTAGGGACAATTAAGTTTGATTAAATCGTGTTATGCAAAATTAAGTGCTTAGGTCAAATCATGTCAAATTTGGGCATATTAGGTGTGATTTGGGGAAAACAAGTCTAATTTGAGGGAAATATGTCTCATTTGGGGATCAGATCTGATTTTGTCAAATTAGGACTCATTTCGGTCAATATAGGGAAACTTTGGGGGAGTTAGGTCTGATTAAATCATACTATGCAAAATTAGGTTCGATTTAAACCAAGTCATGTCAAATCTGGGCATGTTAGGTCTGATTTGGGGTAAATAGGTCTAGTTTGGGGAGATTTGGTCTGATTTTGCCAAATTAGGTCACATTTAGGTCAACATAGGGAAAATTGGGGAAACTAGGTTTGATTCGGTCATTATAAAAAAAAGGTCTACTTAGGACAAATAAGGGCGAACTAGGTCAAACTAAATCAAATTTAGATCAAGTTTGTTCAAATTAGGACCAATTAGGTCTCAGTTAAGTCATGTTTGGTGTGGTTTAGCCTAAATACTATGTAGTAATGTCATCATTATGTATTTACAGATTTGAAATCATGAATTTAGATATCTAAATATCATTATTATTTTTAAAAGTACAACATATGGGTGCCCGCCTAGGCGTTCCCCCAAGAAATGGCTAGCACCTAGCCGCCTTAACGACTATGGCATTTCAAACCTTGAAATCAAGATTATCAGCAAAATTCTACCCACATTGGATATATGATCGCAACTATGTACTTCATGTTGTTCACAGTTGCATTCCTGAAAGTACTATTTATAGCTTTATATTCTTGCTTCAACCGGATTTTTTTGTGTCTAGTGGGTTCAAATCAATTATCTACGAAAATGATGACATAAATAAATGTCTTGCACAATATCACCAGAGAAAGTGAATGCTAAAAAGTTACAATCACATTGGTTTAGGTGAAACTCTTAGTTATTACTAACAATTCTTTAGAAACCTAGCTCCACTCAACCTTCATTTTGAGACAACTAATATCACATCATGTTGTAGCCACTTAGTATCTCTTTGTAAGACCATGGTATCAACTATATCTTATAATAAATGATGAATCAAGATGGTCTCAACAATGATAACTGATAATACTTCACATTCCGTATGCCAAAAACAACTAACTACCATCTTCAAATGTTGAGTGATACTTCATAATCTAGATTCATCTTACATTTGGGGGTTAATTTATAGGTCTGTACGGACCAGATGGTCATACAAGCCTGTCAGCGGGCACTTTTCCTGCCAATATGAAGTACAGAGAAGCACATCAACTCTTAGGATATTCAGGCCCCTAAGTAATAGGTCTTCAACTTGGGATATTATAATCCTCGAGGTAGAACCCTCTGAAACTACATCTACTACAAGGAACCTACACCCTTCATCCAAGGGTTCGATATGACACCAACACAAAAAACTAGAAGAGTCATTATAGATATATAGTAATCTTTGAGCATTTTCTGGTCGATAGAAGAAAATAAAGGTTAATCGGTGAATTTCTCTTGCAAGATTCAACTTATGGATACATCGTTCTAGGGCAACCTAAACAAAAGCAACTCTCTCGCATAGAGATGATAGGAAGTAGCACAGTTACAAAAGGCGGAACCCCATTTCAAGCTCCCGCCCAAGAGATCGAGTGCACAATATATGCTAGTTATCGAAAACACCTGTCTCATGGCTTTGAGCGGGCCGGAGACAATGGTAATGAGAACGAGGGAGGAGCATACAGGCGTACCTTCCTTCTTCACCTTCTCATTGAGATTCCTAATATAAATTGTCTGGTTCGGAGGGATGTCCCCTGATAGCAGTCCAGCCGGCGGCATTCTGGGTGCTGTGACGCCGAGCGAGGAAGAGCCGAAGGGAATGGAGTGGGTTTTTGAGGTTTACTGCCTCATTGCCCACTTCCGCCAAAATGTGTAATTGCATCAAAGATTGTAGACTTCTCTCAAAAACTTCGTCTTTCTTTACATAATTTCACATAACCCTTACGTAGTTTTGAAAACTCCTAATATATAGCCGAAGGGCTCACCCCTTTCTCTTGTCACTAGACATAAGCCCGAGCATTACCGACAATGAGTAATTTATAGGTTAAATATTGAGAACTATAAAAGAAGATGCAATCAATATATACAATGTGCAATATACATATGGAAAAATAATCAAAATAGCACAGTTTAGTAAAAATATGTACACTTATAGCACCAAAGCAATCTTATTTCCCATAATAGCCCATTTTTCTGTGAAAGCGCCAAGATATTGTTGTTTTTCGTGTTCCCGGGACCAAAGGCGCCAAGATTTCTGGCGTTTTCAAGTGACAGCGCCAAAAATTAGGCGTTTTCAGGTAAAATCGCCAAAAATTGGGCATTTTAGTATGAAAGCGCCATGATTGTTGGTGTTTTACGGAAAGCGCCGTTTTTTTGGCGTTTTAAAGAAAAAGCCCAAGATTTTTGGGGTTTACATCCAAAAGCGTACCATTTTAGCAATACTATATGCACAAATTGAAATACACAAAGATATTAGATGATTCTTGCAAAGAAAAGAGATATATTAAGTATACCACAACTTAACAAAAGGAACACAACTTTGAAAAGATTTATATTAAGTTTGGCACAATATATAAAGAAGAAGTCGGAGTCTGCATTTAACAAAATCAGTGCGCTAATAGAAAGAAGAACACATTCTTCTACATTATCAAACATTCAACGGTTCAACGTAAACAAAAACAAAGAAGATAGCATCTGCATCTGATAAAATCAACCCTAGCATCTGATAACATCAACCCTATAATCAAAATAAAAATAATATATAATTACATATAGTTCTTCTATAAGTAAAGTGCTAGGGAAAACTATGCATACCTAACGTCTCTTACTTCTTCTACCTCGGGTTCGTAGATCCGAAGAACGCCCTGGGTCTGGAGAAGCCTCAATTGGACTCAAGTGTGTCTGTTGACCTGCACGTGTAGACCTACTTGGAGGGAGTGGTGGTGTTAGTGGATGAGTGGATGGCATAGTTCTAAACATTGGAGGTGATCCTAAAAATGAAGAACTAGTTGATCCCAAAAATGAAGAAAAAGTTGCATGTTGGTATTGGCTAAAAGTTGGGTGGGTCCAAGATAAGCTGGAAGGAACTCCAAAATGCTCAGATGATGATGAAGGATAAGAATAAAACATTCCAGGGATTGAGGAAGGTGAACATTCCCTGGAGTGTCCTGCTATTGTGGATTGTCCTGCTAGTGTGGATTGTCCCGGTGAGGCTGAGTGACTCATTGGTATGGAGTGTCCTACTGGTGTGG
Organism: Alisma plantago-aquatica; assembly: GCA_963693085.1. Taxonomy (NCBI): domain Eukaryota; kingdom Viridiplantae; phylum Streptophyta; class Magnoliopsida; order Alismatales; family Alismataceae; genus Alisma; species Alisma plantago-aquatica. The sequence continues at coordinate 168,411,602 of OY856410.1, forward strand.
AGTTTTGTGCTTCCATGAAAGATGGAATAGGAGAAGCACTAGCTGAAGTTGTCACAGGATATGAGAAACTCAAATTGGGCTGCAAGTGACTTTGCATTTGTTGAAACCATCCACTCTGAATATTGTATATTTTGTCACGCGCTCTCATACAATCCTCAACAGATGTCTGATCTATTAGGGTTTGCAATGATCCCCTGATATCCATTTGATTATGAACCTGCAAATAACATAGTTTACTTTATCATATTTTCATATACAAAGATGTATAGTTAATTATTTGAATGGATACTCATTACTTACATATTATCGCTCCACATAACCTCGAGGATAGTAAACATTTTGCGGCTCGGCTGGTCGTTGTATGTGATACTCGAGATTGTACCAATTAGGTACTTGTGGCACAACTGAGGGGTCTGGAAGATGAACTACATGAGTTTGCCTGTCATTCCATATGTTTAGCTTTGTACTATATTGGTTCAACCAATCAGTCGTGCTTCGACCTCTACCATCAATTCTTTGGTATTCTGGAAAAGGTTAGGGTTGAGGTTGGATACGAGCACTAAAGTGTTTTAGTACTCTATCAGGAACATGCCATTCCATTACTGTGAACGATATCATAGGAACACGAGCCATCCAAATTTCTCTGCCTTCACGATATATGTCTGGCAAAGTTGCCAACAATTCTTCACTATATGATGTCCACATTAACTGCATTATAAGTTATCGTTACCAAACAAGTTTCATTAAATGCTAAAAGTTAACTTTTAGATAAAATATAAATTCTTACTTAACTAGACTCTGTGTATCAAACTCGTTAAGGTAGAATCTTACAGTCCCTTTTGGAACACGTACATGCTCCATGAGATGGTTCCATCTATTATCATGTTTGAAAAGATGATTAGGAGATGAAAACTTTTAATAGAATATATTCAACATATAGATTGTAGAGACAAACCTATATCCTAATGGAGCATCTTGTGGCCACTCATGATCTTGATCCATGATCACTCTGCCTGGTCTACCAATATACAATCTTTCCCAAGACCACAACTGTAATAGGTGGACACACCCTAAGATACGCTTCTGCTTTAGAACCAGGACGACATCTATGCAACTGACGGTATAGACTAGCTAAAACTGCACTCCCCCATGACTACATGCCTCATTGCTCAAAATTAACTAGAAGTGGAAGGTAGCAAAGATGGACTTCATTTCCAGTACCGTTTGGCAAGAGGAAGAAACCAATTAGGTATAACAAGTATGCACTAGTGTACCGACGCTTGACCATGTCATCTGCATTTTCCAAATTCATATTTGAAAATGTGAAACACAACCAACTCAGATGAACAGAACCTTGATTAAGTCCATCTGGATGTGACCCCAGAATATCATCACAAAGGGTCGTCCAAGAACTATATTGGTCATCATTTGGTCCTATAGGATAGAGCGCTACAACAACATCACCATTAACCTTTAACCCTAGCAACACTGCGACATCTTGTAGAGTGATGGTTAACTCTCCTAGAGGAAAATGGAATGACTTTGTGTTTGAATGCCATCTATGAACAAGTGTTGTGACCAAGGTAGAATCAAAAATGACTCTAGACAATTTCGTGACAGATGCAAATCCAGTTGTGCGTACATAACCCAAAACATCTACATCCGTCAACTCCCACCTACCAACCTCAATGGAATGACATGTGATCCGCAAAGTCTCATCGTCCTTCACCATTCCTAGAAAATAGTCAAATAAAGGAGACCTTTAGTGAGCATAAATTTCAAACAAATATTATTAGCAAAGTTAAATTTCATACATCACCCTCTATTAGGGGAAGTCAGGAGGCAATTTTATTCATCCAACCCTCCTCATGCGAATAATAAAAGTAGAATTACATTTGTGGGTTTTACATAATATCTTATCCTACTACTGAGTAGGATTACATTCACGAGTTTACATAATATCCTATCCTACTACTAAGTAGGATTACATTCACGAGTTTTACATAATATCCTATCCTACTACTAAGTATGATTACATTCACGAGTTTTACATAATATCCTATCCTACTACTAAGTAGGATTACATTCACGAGGTTTACATAATATCCTATCCTACTACTAAGATTCATAAGCATCATTTGTTTTTACAAGTTCTTTCATTGTGGCCACGACCCCCACATTTTCCACATTTGTATGTAGCTTTATTGGGATCAATATCCATATTAGTCTTCCTCCTCTTCATCTTAGGCCGCCCAACACGTGGAGTGAAAATTGGCGGTAGTAGAGGAACAACCCCAATAGATGGCTCAAAATCAGGCCAATACCTCTTATCAGGAATACCTCTAAATTAGGGAGCATATGTCATTCGATATTTGGTTACAGTATACCAAGTACTGACTAATTGATGAAGTTTGTAATGTATCGATTCAGTGGTTGCAAGTACATGTGAGCATGGCAAGTGATGAACTCGAGGTGCGCCACAAGTACATAGACAGCCAACAAGATTTTAGAAGAGATGCACTTGATAGTTGTTTCCATATTTATCTTCAACTGTAAAAACAGACTCATTTATCCTACAACTAACCCTTAGTTTCCTTGCCTTGGTCTCCAATTTAACAAATTTAGCATATGTTTTTGGCGTGAATGAACTAGATAATTTTGCACCTAAGTTTCTTCTTTGAAAGAACATTGCTACCAAATGATAATATGTGTTGCAAATAAGGGCTTGAATGGGAAGGTTGCGAGCACGCTTCAGAACTCCATTTATTGTCTCTGAATAATTGTTAGTTTTTATACCATATCTCAGGCCGCCATCACAGGAAAGAGCCCACATTCTTGGGTGTTCCTTCAGGAGCCAATTGAAAGAAGATGGGTCAATGGATTTTATAGTTGCTAAGAGCTTATCAAACTCAACAATTTCAGTCACCTTACCAACCTTCCACATTAGGTTGTACAGCTCAGTGGACTTAAACTTCTTATGAAAGTTGTCCCTATAGTGACTCAAACAAAACTGTTGTGTGCTAAGAGGAAAAACTTGTTGCATAGCATCCACAAGACCACACATCCTATCAGAACTGAAACAAAGATTATTCTTACGACTGACTATTGGAATTTGTTTCTCCATGCATCTCAAGAACCACGTCCAAGAAGATTTGTTCTCCTTCTCAACAACTGCAAAGACAAAATGAAACAATCCATTGTTCGCATCAATCCCAGTCACTATAAGTAGTGTCCCTCCATACTTACCATATAAGAAGGTGTCATCAACACTTAGTACTGGTCGACAATGAGCCCAACCCGCAATACATGGCCTAAAACTCCAAAACACATGTTTAAACCAATATGACATTCCATCATTTGTTGTAGTTTTGAAAATTGTATACCGTTCCCGGAATCACTTGCCTTAAACATTAGAGAAATCTCAACATCGAGCCATATGACTCCTCCCAATCTCCAAAGATTGTAGAAATAGCCTTTCTACATCCATGCCAGGCTTTTTTATAGGAGATAGTAACATTCAACTCTACATTAACCTTTTCCATCACTTCTCGAGCACTCATGTCAAGTTTTGCTCTCAACAATGACATTATCATCCTCGCAATATATGAGGACTTGCATTGTGAGTGATCCTTATATGGGATTGCACTGTGGCATGTGTGTTCACCACTATAACTTGTGATTTTCCACAAACCACCGACCCTCTTAGAAGTACATGCATGAAGCCTCCATGGGCACTGCTCGTTGTGTAAGCATATTAAAGTGAGGTAAGTCTTATTGGATTACTTTGTTTGGTATTGGACATTATTGCTGATTGACCATGATTGCAACCTATGAAGGAGATTTGCCTTTGTCTCAAATATTTCACCTATACTAAAGCCATGCCCCACAACCACTTGAGCCTCTTCCATGTCTATAGGGATTTCATATTCATCAACCCAATCATCTTCTCTAAAGTATTCATAATTATTTGCATCCTTTGCATTATTGTGATCTGTCCAATCATCCTTCCATGTTTCAGGATCAATAAAAACTTCATGGTTACTATCATCAATACGTAGTTGCAGTATTCTAGCGTCATCATTGATATCAATATCCTAATTCTCATCATCATCACTATCATCATCACTATCATCATTATCAGCGTCACCATCAATATCATCATTAATATCACTGTTATCATCATCATCAATAGCAACATCATGATCGTTTTGGAACTGACTCATTCTCTCATTTGGTAGATTATATCTCTCAACATAAAGGTCAATATTCCTCCCATTTGATATACTAAGAAGGGTTTTCCAACTATCCTCATCAACTAGTTCAATAGGAAATAAGTCATAACTAGGACGTATATCTTTGGGAAAGTTATAGCTTAGACAAAGGTTGTACATCATTGAGTGTATATCAAGAATCTGATGCATGTATGCCATCATTTCAGAAAAAGTAGTTGTTGTGGCTATTTGAATAGGCATGCAGACCTCGTTACAATACGACCCATCAACCAATAAGTTGCCACCATAACAGATGACAAAGTTGGTTGAGACATTGGCCATTTTCATGAAAATTTTCAATAGTGAACGTTAGATACAATGACACGACACAATTATACATATATGATACTAAATATATATTTTTTGAAAAAGATGTTATTATAATTTGATGAAGTTTTAAAAACACCTTATTACATGTCAATTGAAATAGATGTCTATGTAGTGTTATACATATATGATATTTTGAAGTGTTATGCATATATGAAAACACATTATCACAACATCCTTATGAATATTTTGAGCAAAAGCATCTTCGGTCTACTTTCTTCATCCCTCTCTTTCTCTTCTAAAATTCTACACATTGACCAATCAAACTAGAAGTTTTAAGTTGACAAAGTATTTGAAAACAAATTAATTATGAATTAAAAAAATATTATGGTGATATTTTTTGAAAAATATGTTATTATAATTTGATGAAGTTTTGAAAACACCTTATTACATGCCAATTGAAGTAGATGTCTATATAGTGTTATACATATGTGTTAATGATATATTCCGGGCCAGCGTAGCCCGGGCGGTCAAGCCAGCGCGCCCCTCATGAAGGGTCGCTGGTTCGATTCCCCGCTCGGGTCAGCTGTATTTACCAACCTCTTGGGTCATCCGGGCTCTGGCACCTGTTTGGAGAGGGGGTGGGCTTCGGCCCATGCAGATCCAAAAAAAGATATATTCAGTGAAGTTTTGGAAACACTTTAAATTTTGAATATTCTAAAAAAATACTTTGAACAAAAATCTAATGAAAAATTACTTTGAAAAAATTATCCTTAGATCTCAAAACTTTAGTCTCAAAATTTTGGACTTCACAATGTTCAAAAATATCCAATCAAGACTAAAAAATCGGATAATTTTTTCAATAAAATTTTCAAAAATATCCATTCAAGATAATAAAATCACATATTAAACTGCACATCCACCATTCAAGACTAAAAAATATCATCACACACATAAGAAATAGATAAAAAGCAAATAAGAAAGTAAACACATATGTGCAATCCAAATAAAATATAGTCCAAATTAATTACAATCCAAAATATAGAGTCCAAATTAATTACAGTCCAAAATAAATAGTCCACATTAATTACAATCCAAAATAAAGAGTCCAAATTAATTACAATCCTCATCAAATAAAGTGCCAAATCACATAAAGCACCAAATAATCACAATAATTCTTACAAAAAATATTAACCTAAAATGATTAAGTAAAATACAACTTACCCTTTAGAAGAGAAAGACGTCTTCAAAGAAAATCAAGATACTCCTACAGTAGAGCAACGCTAGTACACTCCTTATATCAGCACTTACTTGCACTAAAATATGTAACTGTTACAAATAAACAAATAAATATGATAATAAGATGGTATAAAAATAAAAAGGCAACAAAACTAAAGGAACGAAAGCAAAAAAAAAACAGATGAATGAAACAGAACCATAATCATAGAGTAAAAAGAGAAGAAAAAGAAGAAGATAACGAACGATGAGATAAAGGTTTCTTATGCTTGTATGTATCGCCTCTAGAAAGATCTATGTTTGTAATTCTAGCAATGAAATTAGGAGGTCAAAATATGTACATTGTTTAAGAAATCATGAAGCTAAATAAAAACAAAAGAAGAAACTGTAGAAAGTTTTATTTGTACACTCAAACTAGTATTAGAACCAATGCACTCTTGTTAGACAAATCATATTTAGAAATGTCTTTCTTTCTTCATTCCTTGCTGGGTGAACAAACAAGTAGACATTTCTTCATTGGTCTTGCATAATTTTTTTTTGACATACACACAAGATATAACACGACAGACAAGGAAATAGGAAGCATACGTATGAACTAACCACTGAATGTCGACAAGCACTGGAAGGGTAGCCGAGAGAGTCAAGATCTGCCGATGAGTTTGCTGCTCTAACTCCACACTAGATAGGAACAGGAGAACGAGTTTTGTTGTCCGATCACGATCGCTAGATAGGAACCAGAGGACGAGTTTGCTGCTTGTTGCCCGATCACGGTCGCCCGGGAGTGCTTCTCGATAATGGTCGCCCAGGATCCAGAAGGGAAGCAGAGGGCCTCGTATTGCCTCCCGCTTGTGGCTAGTTTGGGTAGAGAGTGGAGAGTGGCAGAGAGCATATAGAGGTAGAGAGCGGAGAAACATGGGGCTCATGTGGTGTGGGGAAACCTGACGACATGTGAAGAAGGAGAGTTGAGGATTAGAAACCTGAGGAGGAGGGAATCTAGAGGAGGGAAACGGGAGGAAGAGCGAAAACAGAGGAAGAGGGAAACTTGAGGAAAACCAGAGGAAGAAGAAGAGGGATAACTGTGTGCAGACGATCAACAACAATAAGAGAAATGATGGGAGGTTTCGTATATCTAGATCCAACCCACTCACGTTTAAGGCTAGCTACCGCGTTAAAGGCGAGCTAGCGTGAAGGGACTTGACAATGACACGGCCGCCCAGGCACCCAGGCCTTGAAGGAGGACACACTTTCAAGTGAAAACACCAAACAAGATGGCGCTTTTGAATAAAAACGCCAAAAAGCTGGCGCTTTTGAGATAAAACGCCAAAAAGTTGGCGCTTTTTGACTAAAATGCCGAAAAGTTGGCACTTTCTGGCTAAAATACCAAAAAGTTGGCGCTTTCTAACCAGGCTACACTAAAAACACCAAGATATTGGTGCTTTCCGAAAAAAGTGGGTTATTTTAAGAAATAAGATTGTTTTGGTGCTAGTTCAGTACATATTTGTATAAAACTGTGTTATTTTGGTTTTTTATCATATATATACATACATATATAGGTATTTACATATATATATATATATATATATATATATGTGTGTGTGTATATATGTACACACACACACAGATATATATATATATATATATATATGTATATATGTACACACACACACACACATATATATATATTTATTTTATGTATATATATATATATATATATATACAAATACCTACATATATATATATGTATACATACATATATATATGTATGTATGTATGTTTGTATATATATATATACATACATACATGCATATATATATGTATGTATATATATATATATATATACATACATATATATATGTATATATAGGCTATTTATTCATTACCCGCGTGGGTAATTTAGTTTCGTTACCCGGCGTGCACGCGGCCTTGAATCTCCGTTTGCAGGTGGCGCTCCTTCTCATCTCCAATCCGATGTAAAAGACGCTTCCATACAGGCTATTCCACCGTCAAGCCATATCACCTTGCATCGCCCCCAACTGCCTAGTGACTGCTTCCTAAGCTACATAGCGCCATTGCATCTTGTCGATCCTTCCCCTAGGGCAGTGCCCCGATCTGAAAGTGGCGCCCGACCTAGAAGGGAACTATTCTCCGCTCTTGTTTTTCTCTCTCGTTTGTTCGCGATGACCTCCCTTACTCAGCCTTGCTCCGGCTACCTCTAGCGACCTTGAATATCTGTCTGCAGGCGGCGCTCCTTCTCGTCGCCAATCCGATGCAAAAGACGCTTCCATACAGGCTATTCCTTCGTCAAGCCATATCACCCTGCATCGTCCCCAACTGCCTAGTGACTGCTTCCTAAGCTACATTGACGGTGCGGCTATTGCATCTTGCCCATCCTTCCCCTAGGGCAGTGCCCCGATCTGAAAGTGGCACCCGACCTAGAAGGGAACCATTCTCCGCTGTCCTTTTTCTCTCTTGTCTATTCGCGACGACCTCCCTTACTCAACCTTGCTCCGGCTACCTCTAGCAGCCTGTAGTGACGCCCTAGGCACCTCAAAGGAGCGACGATGCTCCAGGATAGTTCAAGCGAATGCCTGCAGAACTTGTCAAGCAGTAGTTTTGATCAATTCTTCTCTCTATTAAGGTACTCTGTCATTACCTCTTTTTCTGCAGTTGTCGGCTTGTTTGAGAATTGCGCCTCTCTGGACCTCGCCTGGCCTTGTTTTCTTACTTCATGCCTTTGACGACATGTACTAGATGTGCCCAATGTAGTAGCCTTTTCAAATCCTTGCTCTTTTTTCTGCTGTTGTGAAGCTCATTTCGAAATCTACATATAACCTTATTTGTACAAGTTACCTTTCTGTATTTTCTTCTTCAATTCAAGTGCTTATGTCTAACTTGGAAATCTATTTTATTCTGATTTTTTATTTGGAATACAAATCTTCTTTCAGTTACTCATTTGTTATGTTGGGTTACTCTTCGACCTGATAGAGTTACTCTCTGTTGTTTCAGGGTTACTCCTCTGTCCTGTTGAGTTACTCCCATACGTTGTAATGGATCCCAGCCTTGATACAGATGCTGCTAATTCAAATGTCGGCCTTGATAATGATAATGCTAATTCTTATCCTTTTGTTGGTGCTTCCACTCTGCCGCCAGCTACAGTTCCTAAAATTGGTCTCCAGTTTGGAAGTTTAGATGAAGCTATCTCATTCTATTCTAGCTACGCTGGCATGATTGGTTTTAATATCAGGAAATATGACAACAAGTATGAACGGGGAACTAAGATTCTCGTTGCCAAAAATCTGGTTTGTGACAAGAAGGGTACAATGGGCTGTTCTAAGAGGTCAAGAGGGCTTCTGAGCCCCGTTTGTGATAAAGTAGGTAAGTTGCAGGAAAATCTATCTAAGAAGCACAAGCGATCTGTGAAGAGGTGTGGTTGTGGAGCCATGATCTAATTCACACTAGACAAGTCCTCATCCATGTGGGTTGTGACTGCCTTTGTTGAGGAACACAACCACGATCTTGTTGATGATGCACATCTCCGTTACCTGAAGTGTAACTCATCTCTTGATGAAACACAAAAAAGATATCCTTTCTTCCATGAGCCAAGCTAACATACCTGTATCGAGACAAATTGCATTGATGGCATCTGAGTCTGGCGGCTATGAAAATCTGACATTTACTAGCAGACAAGCTCATGGACACATCAGTAGCAAGAGGAAAGAGTCGACCAAGTACGACGTCGACATGGTCTTGGATCGGTTTGCCAAGTTTAAGGTACTCGATCAGAAATTCTTCTATACATACCAAAGCAATCCTGATTGTTGCTTGACTCATCTGTTTTAGGCTGATCCTATTTCTGTTGAAGACTATGGGTAGTTTGGCGATGCGATTGTTTTTGACACCACCTACCACAACAACAAGTATTCGATGGTTTTTGGAATGTTTGGTGGTGTTGATCACCATCGTAAGACGGTCTTGTTTGCTTCAGCTCTTATGTTTGAGAAATAAGATTGTTTTGGTGCTAGTTCAGTACATATTTGTATAAAACTGTGTTATTTTGGTTTTTTATCATATATATACATATATATACATACATATATAGGTATTTACATATATGTATATATGTACACACACACACACACACACACACACACACATATATATATATATATATATATATATATATATATGTATATATGTACACACACACACACACACATATATATATATATATTTATGAGTATATATATATATATATATATATATATATATATATACACACACAAATACCTACATATATATATGTATACATACATATATATATATGTATGTATGTATGTTTGTATATATATATACATACATACATGCATATATATATATATATGTATGTATATATATATATATATACATACATACATACATATATATGTATATATAGGCTATTTATTCATTACCCGCGCGGGTAATTTAGTTTCATTACCTGGCGTGCACGCGACCTTGAATCTCCGTTTGCAGGTGGCTCTCCTTCTCGTCGCCAATTCGATGTAAAAGACGCTTCCATACAGGCTATTCCGCCGTCAAGCCATATCACCTTGCATCGCCCCCAACTGCCTAGTGACTGCTTCCTAAGCTACATAGCGCCATTGCATCTTGCTGATCCTTCCCCTAGGGCAGTGCCCCGATCTGAAAGTGGCACCCAACCTAGAAGGGAACTATTCTCCGCTCTTGTTTTTCTCTCTCGTTTGTTCGCGATGACCTCCCTTACTCAGCCTTTCTCCGGCTACCTCCAGCGACCTTGAATATCTGTCTGCAGGCGGCGCTCCTTCTCGTCGCCAATCCGATGCAAAAGACGCTTCCATACAGGCTATTCCTTCGTCAAGCCATATCACCCTGCATCGTCCCCAACTGCCTAGTGACTGCTTCGTAAGCTACATTGACGGTGCGGCTATTGCATCTTGCCCATCCTTCCCCTAGGGCAGTGCCCCGATCTGAAAGTGGCACCCGACCTAGAAGGGAACCATTCTCCGCTGTCCTTTTTCTCTCTTGTCTATTCGCGACGACCTCCCTTACTCAACCTTTCTCCGGCTACCTCTAGCAGCCTGTAGTGATGCCCTAGGCACCTCAAAGGAGCGACGATGCTCCAGGATAGTTCAAGCGAATGCCTGCAGAACTTGTCAAGCAGTAGTTTTGATCAATTCTTCTCTCTATTAAGGTACTCTGTCATTACCTCTTTTTCTGCAGTTGTCGGCTTGTTTGAGAATTGCGCCTCTCTGGACCTCGTCTGGCCTTGTTTTCTTACTTCATGCCTTTGACGACATGTACTAGATGTGCCCAATGTAGTAGCCTTTTCAAATCCTTGCTCTTTTTTCTGCTGTTGTGAAGCTCATTTCGAAATCTACATATAACCTTATTTGTACATGTTACCTTTCTGTATTTTCTTCTTCAATTCAAGTGCTTATGTCTAACTTGGAAATCTATTTTATTCTGTTTTTTATTTGGAATACAAATCTTCTTTCAGTTACTCATTTGTTATGTTGGGTTACTCTTCGACCTGATAGAGTTACTCTCTGTTGTTTCAGGGTTACTCCTCTGTCCTGTTGAGTTACTCCCATACGTTGTAATGGATCCCAGCCTTGATACAGATGCTGCTAATTCAAATGTCGGCCTTGATAATGATAATGCTAATTCTTATCCTTTTGTTGGTGCTTCCACTCTGCCGCCAGCTACAGTTCCTAAAATTGGTCTCCACTTTGGAAGTTTAGATGAAGCTATCTCATTCTATTCTAGCTACGCTGGCATGATTGGTTTTAATATCAGGAAATATGACAACAGGTATGAACGGGGAACTAAGATTCTCGTTGCCAAAAATCTGGTTTGTGACAAGAAGGGTACAATGGGCTGTTCTAAGAGGTCAAGAGGGCTTCTGAGCCCCGTTTGTGATAAAGTAGGTAAGTTGCAGGAAAATCTATCTAAGAAGCACAAGCGATCTGTGAAGAGGTATGGTTGTGGAGCCATGATCTGATTCACACTAGACAAGTCCTCATCCATGTGGGTTGTGACTGCCTTTGTTGAGGAACACAACCACGATCTTGTTGATGATGCACATCTCCGTTACCTGAAGTGTAACTCATCTCTTGATGAAACTCAAAAAAGATATCCTTTCTTCCATGAGCCAAGCTAACATACCTGTATCGAGACAAATTGCATTGATGGCATCTGAGTCTGGCGGCTATGAAAATCTGACATTTACTAGCAGACAAGCTCATGGACACATCAGTAGCAAGAGGAAAGAGTCGACCAAGTACGACGTCGACATGGTCTTGGATCGGTTTGCCAAGTTTAAGGTACTCGATCAGAAATTCTTCTATACATACCAAAGCAATCCTGATTGTTGCTTGACTCATCTGTTTTAGGATGATCCTATTTCTGTTGAAGACTATGGGTAGTTTGGCGATGTGATTGTTTTTGACACCACCTACCACACCAACAAGTATTCGATGGTTTTTGGAATGTTTGGTGGTGTTGATCACCATCGTAAGACGGTCTTGTTTGCTTCAGCTCTTATGTTTGAGAAATAAGATTGTTTTGGTGCTAGTTCAGTACATGTTTGTATAAAACTGTGTTATTTTGGTTTTTTATCATATATATACATATATATACATACATATATAGGTATTTACATATATGTATATATATATATGTATATATGTACACACACACACACACACACACACACACACATATATATATATATATATATATATATATATATATATATATATGTGTGTGTGTGTGTGTGTGTGTGTGTGTGTATATGTACACACACACACAGACACACACACACACACATATATATATATATATATATATATGTATATATATATATATATATATATATATGTATGTATATATATATATATATATATATATATATATATATATATATACAAATACCTACATATATATATGTATACATACATATATATATATATATGTATGTATGTTTGTTTGTATATATATACATACATACATGT
>OY856410.1:168426906-168456906 GCA_963693085.1 Alisma plantago-aquatica
TACCTACATATATATATGTATACATACATATATATATGTATGTATGTATGTTTGTATATATATATACATACATACATGCATATATATATATATGTATGTATATATATATATATATACATACATACATACATATATATGTATATATAGGCTATTTATTCATTACCCGCGCGGGTAATTTAGTTTCATTACCTGGCGTGCACGCGACCTTGAATCTCCGTTTGCAGGTGGCTCTCCTTCTCGTCGCTAATTCGATGTAAAAGACGCTTCCATACAGGCTATTCCGCCGTCAAGCCATATCACCTTGCATCGCCCCCAACTGCCTAGTGACTGCTTCCTAAGCTACATAGCGCCATTGCATCTTGCTGATCCTTCCCCTAGGGCAGTGCCCCGATCTGAAAGTGGCACCCAACCTAGAAGGGAACTATTCTCCGCTCTTGTTTTTCTCTCTCGTTTGTTCGCGATGACCTCCCTTACTCAGCCTTTCTCCGGCTACCTCCAGCGACCTTGAATATCTGTCTACAGGCGGCGCTCCTTCTCGTCGCCAATCCGATGCAAAAGACGCTTCCATACAGGCTATTCCTTCGTCAAGCCATATCACCCTGCATCGTCCCCAACTGCCTAGTGACTGCTTCGTAAGCTACATTGACGGTGCGGCTATTGCATCTTGCCCATCCTTCCCCTAGGGCAGTGCCCCGATCTGAAAGTGGCACCCGACCTAGAAGGGAATCATTCTCCGCTGTCCTTTTTCTCTCTTGTCTATTCGCGACGACCTCCCTTACTCAACCTTTCTCCGGCTACCTCTAGCAGCCTGTAGTGATGCCCTAGGCACCTCAAAGGAGCGACGATGCTCCAGGATAGTTCAAGCGAATGCCTGCAGAACTTGTCAAGCAGTAGTTTTGATCAATTCTTCTCTCTATTAAGGTACTCTGTCATTACCTCTTTTTCTGCAGTTGTCGGCTTGTTTGAGAATTGCGCCTCTCTGGACCTCGTCTGGCCTTGTTTTCTTACTTCATGCCTTTGACGACATGTACTAGATGTGCCCAATGTAGTAGCCTTTTCAAATCCTTGCTCTTTTTTCTGCTGTTGTGAAGCTCATTTCGAAATCTACATATAACCTTATTTGTACATGTTACCTTTCTGTATTTTCTTCTTCAATTCAAGTGCTTATGTCTAACTTGGAAATCTATTTTATTCTGTTTTTTATTTGGAATACAAATCTTCTTTCAGTTACTCATTTGTTATGTTGGGTTACTCTTCGACCTGATAGAGTTACTCTCTGTTGTTTCAGGGTTACTCCTCTGTCCTGTTGAGTTACTCCCATACGTTGTAATGGATCCCAGCCTTGATACAGATGCTGCTAATTCAAATGTCGGCCTTGATAATGATAATGCTAATTCTTATCCTTTTGTTGGTGCTTCCACTCTGCCGCCAGCTACAGTTCCTAAAATTGGTCTCCAGTTTGGAAGTTTAGATGAAGCTATCTCATTCTATTCTAGCTACGCTGGCATGATTGGTTTTAATATCAGGAAATATGACAACAGGTATGAACGGGGAACTAAGATTCTCGTTGCCAAAAATCTGGTTTGTGACAAGAAGGGTACAATGGGCTGTTCTAAGAGGTCAAGAGGGCTTCTGAGCCCCGTTTGTGATAAAGTAGGTAAGTTGCAGGAAAATCTATCTAAGAAGCACAAGCGATCTGTGAAGAGGTGTGGTTGTGGAGCCATGATCTGATTCACACTAGACAAGTCCTCATCCATGTGGGTTGTGACTGCCTTTGTTGAGGAACACAACCACGATCTTGTTGATGATGCACATCTCCGTTACCTGAAGTGTAACTCATCTCTTGATGAAACTCAAAAAAGATATCCTTTCTTCCATGAGCCAAGCTAACATACCTGTATCGAGACAAATTGCATTGATGGCATCTGAGTCTGGCGGCTATGAAAATCTGACATTTACTAGCAGACAAGCTCATGGACACATCAGTAGCAAGAGGAAAGAGTCGACCAAGTACGACGTCGACATGGTCTTGGATCGGTTTGCCAAGTTTAAGGTACTCGATCAGAAATTCTTCTATACATACCAAAGCAATCCTGATTGTTGCTTGACTCATCTGTTTTAGGATGATCCTATTTCTGTTGAAGACTATGGGTAGTTTGGCGATGTGATTGTTTTTGACACCACCTACCACACCAACAAGTATTCGATGGTTTTTGGAATGTTTGGTGGTGTTGATCACCATCGTAAGACGGTCTTGTTTGCTTCAGCTCTTATGTTTGAGAAATAAGATTGTTTTGGTGCTAGTTCAGTACATGTTTGTATAAAACTGTGTTATTTTGGTTTTTTATCATATATATACATATATATACATACATATATAGGTATTTACATATATGTATATATATATATGTATATATGTACACACACACACACACACACACACACACACACACACACATATATATATATATATATATATATATATATATATATGTGTGTGTGTGTGTGTGTGTGTGTGTGTGTATATGTACACACACACACAGACACACACACACATATATATATATATATATGTATATATATATATATATGTATGTATATATATATATATATATATATATACAAATACCTACATATATATATGTATACATACATATATATATATATATATATATGTATGTATGTTTGTTTGTATATATATACATACATACATGTATATATATATATGTATGTATGTATATATATATATATACATACATACATACATATATATGTATATATATAGGCTATTTATTCATTACCCGCGCGGGTAATTTAGTTTCATTACCTGGCGTGCACGCGACCTTGAATCTCCGTTTGCAGGTGGCTCTCCTTCTCGTCGCCAATTCGATGTAAAAGACGCTTCCATACAGGCTATTCCGCCGTCAAGCCATATCACCTTGCATCGCCCCCAACTGCCTAGTGACTGCTTCCTAAGCTACATAGCGCCATTGCATCTTGTCGATCCTTCCCCTAGGGCAGTGCCCCGATCTGAAAGTGGCGCCCAACCTAGAAGGGAACTATTCTCCGCTCTTGTTTTTCTCTCTCGTTTGTTCGCGATGACCTCCCTTACTCATCCTTTCTCCGGCTACCTCCAGCGACCTTGAATATCTGTCTGCAGGCGGCGCTCCTTCTCGTCGCCAATCCGATGCAAAAGACGCTTCCATACAGGCTATTCCTTCGTCAAGCCATATCACCCTGCATCGTCCCCAACTGCCTAGTGACTGCTTCCTAAGCTACATTGACGGTGCGGCTATTGCATCTTGCCCATCCTTCCCCTAGGGCAGTGCCCCGATCTGAAAGTGGCACCCGACCTAGAAGGGAACCATTCTCCGCTGTCCTTTTTCTCTCTTGTCTATTCGCGACGACCTCCCTTACTCAACCTTGCTCCGGCTACCTCTAGCAGCCTGTAGTGATGCCCTAGGCACCTCAAAGGAGCGACGATGCTTCAGGATAGTTCAAGCGAATGCCTGCAGAACTTGTCAAGCAGTAGTTTTGATCAATTCTTCTCTCTATTAAGGTACTCTATCATTACCTCTTTTTCTGCAGTTGTCGGCTTGTTTGAGAATTGCGCCTCTCTGGACCTCGCCTGGCCTTGTTTTCTTACTTCATGCCTTTGACGACATGTACTAGATGTGCCCAATGTAGTAGCCTTTTCAAATCCTTGCTCTTTTTTCTGCTGTTGTGAAGCTCATTTCGAAATCTACATATAACCTTATTTGTACATGTTACCTTTCTGTATTTTCTTCTTCAATTCAAGTGCTTATGTCTAACTTGGAAATCTATTTTATTCTGTTTTTTATTTGGAATACAAATCTTCTTTCAGTTACTCATTTGTTATGTTGGGTTACTCTTCGACCTGATAGAGTTACTCTCTGTTGTTTCAGGGTTACTCCTCTGTCCTGTTGAGTTACTCCCATACGTTGTAATGGATCCCAGCCTTGATACAGATGCTGCTAATTCAAATGTCGGCCTTGATAATGATAATGCTAATTCTTATCCTTTTGTTGGTGCTTCCACTCTGCCGCCAGCTTCAGTTCCTAAAATTGGTCTCCACTTTGGAAGTTTAGATGAAGCTATCTCATTCTATTCTAGCTACGCTGGCATGATTGGTTTTAATATCAGGAAATATGACAACAGGTATGAACGGGGAACTAAGATTCTCGTTGCCAAAAATCTGGTTTGTGACAAGAAGGGTACAATGGGCTGTTCTAAGAGGTCAAGAGGGCTTCTGAGCCCCGTTTGTGATAAAGTAGGTAAGTTGCAGGAAAATCTGTCTAAGAAGCACAAGCGATCTGTGAAGAGGTGTGGTTGTGGAGCCATGATCTGATTCACACTAGACAAGTCCTCATCCATGTGGGTTGTGACTACCTTTGTTGAGGAATACAACCACGATCTTGTTGATGATGCACATCTCCGTTACCTGAAGTGTAACTCATCTCTTGATGAAACTCAAAAAAGATATCCTTTCTTCCATGAGCCAAGCTAACATACCTGTATCGAGACAAATTGCATTGATGGCATCCGAGTCTGGCGGCTATGAAAATCTGACATTTACTAGCAGACAAGCTCATGGACACATCAGTAGCAAGAGGAAAGAGTCGGCCAAGTACGACGTCGACATGGTCTTGGATCGGTTTGCCAAGTTTAAGGTACTCGATCAGAAATTCTTCTATACATACCAAAGCAATCCTAATTGTTGCTTGACTCATCTGTTTTGGGCTGATCCTATTTCTGTTGAAGACTTTGGGTAGTTTGGCGATGCGATTGTTTTTGACACCACCTACCACACCAACAAGTATTCGATGGTTTTTGGAATGTTTGGTGGTGTTGATCACCATCGTAAGACGGTCTTGTTTGCTTCAGCTCTTATGTTTGACGATAAGTACAAGTCATTTGTCTGGGTTTTCAAGCAGTATCTACTTTGTTTTGGCAAAGAGTCGGTGTCCATCATAATCGATCAAGACCCGGCTATGAATGTCGATATCCTTACTGTTTTTCGGAATTGCAAGCATCGCTTCTGCAGCTGGCACATCCTAAAAAAGCTTCCCTCGAAGATTGGTGGTCTTCCTAACAAGGACCAGATCATAAGCTCCTTGAATGATTGTGTGTGGAATGTGGATGATGTCGGTATATTTGAAGAGAGGTGGGATTCTGTTGTTGAGGAGTATGGTCTGTCGTCCATTACTTGGCTGTCTGACATGTATGTGATGCGTTCAAAGTGGGTTCCATGTTATATGCACTCTTCCTTCTTTGCGGGCATGAGGATAACGCAAAGGAGAGAGAGCTTGAATGCGTTCATTAAAAGCCATGTGAATAGTAAGAAGAATCTCTTTGAACCTGTATGTTCATTGGAGACTGTGTACTCTCATGTATGGGAGATTGAAATTTTCAAAGACTTTGAAGATGAGTATAGTAATCTCCCTTTATCATCACTGTGGTCTCTAGAGGAGCATATGAGAGGTATATACACAAAGTCAATCTTTAAGATCTTTCCGAGTGAGGTTCATCAAAGCATGATCTACAATGTAAAGGAAGCTTCAGAAGAAGGTGTGTTTGAAGTGTATCGTGTCAGTGGCCTTGGATCTTCCCGCATCTTGAAGAAAAAGACGTCGAGTGAGATTGTTTATTGCAACTGTTACATGTTGGAATTCAAAGGTATGCCTTGCAGGCACATCCTGTCTTATTTGAAGAGTCGTGACTTTTGCACTCTTCCCGAGCCATACATAATTAAGAGGTGGACCAAAGGCTACAGAGAACATCCTTTGATTTTTGGCAAAGCGTCAGTTAGTAATCTATCCATTGGGAGGACTCTTAAGCTTGTTTCTGCCTACAATTCGATTGTGAACATAGCACGTAGGAACAACACTGTAGATCTTTTCCATGAAAAACTGCTAGCCTTGCAAAAGGAGTTGTTAGAATTGGATCTCGCTGATACTGGTGCAGATGCAGGTGCTGGTGTAACTGCTTCAAATACAACTTCTTCTTCCGCTGTCAAGGTTCATATCCTCAATGTTTGCAAAACTAAGGGGAGACCCAAATCCACAGATGCGAGGTTTAAATCTGGAGTTGAGATTGCCCAGTCTAAAAGAGAGAGGCAGTGCAAGAATTTCCTAGAGTTTGGTGTTAACCATGACAGCAAGAACTGTCCTAAGAAGTAGTGCATTCTACAGTGATGCTCTTTTTGGACTATCTGTTGTTGTTGTTTACTGCTCAACGACTATATCTGGTGCTGCTTGTGTTGTTTGTTTGTGTTTGATGTTTATATTTGTTATCTTATCCTGCTGTTGATCTATTCTGTTCTTCTCTTCCAGCTCCTGGTGCTGCTCGCTAAGCTTTATTTTCTATTGCTATTATTGATTTGTGGGGAGCATCATGGTGCTGCTTATTGTGCTTTTGTTTTTTCTTTTATCATGCGATTGGGAGCTGTTGCTGCTACTGCAATTCATGGATATGTGCTACTGCTAATTCTCTTGTGATGTGCTGCTGCTAGTGTTGTTGATGGTTATGTGCTATTGCTACTTCTAGTGTGATGAGCTACTGCTGCTACTGTTGTTAAGATCATTCTTGTTTTGCTGATTGGGAGTTGTTGCTACTATTTCTATCGCTCGTGTTCTGGTGTTGTTGCTACTGCTATTGATGTATATGTGGTTCTATATTTTTTAGTGGAGTTTGTAGTTGATCAGTGCGTCCGTGAGGCATGTTCAAATCTGTAATGGGGTTGTTCTTTTTGTGTAGTTTTGTGAAAGTGATTTTGTAACCTTCTATGTACTTCACTTGTGTTTGTAATATATCTTTATGTTACCTTGTGCTCCAGCAACTGTATGTATACTGTGAATATATTACAAAGAGTATGTTCTGATCAGTTGTTATTCTTTTTGAAGAATATGTGTTTGTCTTTGTGTACAATGGATACTCTTAATGTTGTCACATTTACTCTTACAAAATATAAGAGTAACTGAGTTTGAATCATAGTGTTTATTTTCTAGGATATCACAGTTACTCTTATTGTTGTTAGAGTTACTCGTAGTGCTCGTTCAGTTACTCGCAGGGTTGTCACAGTTACTCGTAGTGCTTTTTCAATTACTCGTATTGTTTTCATAGTTACTCTAACTGCTATTTGAGTTACTTGTAGTGCTCGTTCAATTACTCACATTGTTGTCATAGTTACTCATAGTGTTTCACATTTACTCGCAGGTTTTTTCAGTTACTCACAGGGTTTTTTCAGTTACTCGCAGGGTTTTTTTAGTTACTCACGTGGGTTTTTCAGTTACTCACATGTTTTTTTCAGTTACTCGCAGGGTTTTTTTAGTTACTCGTAGGGTTTTTTCAGTTACTCGCGTGGTTTTTTCAGTTACTCACAGTGTTTGTTTAGTAACCTTCGAAAATACAATAGGAACATCTTGTAAAGTAACTGTACTAGCATGAGAGCAAGTGTTCGATTCTAGAAAAAGGTAACTGTATCAGCACTAAGAGTAACAGTAGGAGTACAACGAGTAACTGTGACAACACTGAGAGTAACTGTGACAATATAAAAAGTAACTATAGTGTTTAAAAAGTAACTTTTTTACTTTGCAAAGTAACTCTTATGGAAATACTTCCCAGTCCCTCCCCACGAGGCATGCTATCATCTTTTGGTGAATCACGCTCCATTTAATGCATTAGAAGAAAAGATATGTACAATGCACTGATTCTATTAAGGAAGGAACCAGAAAAGTGAAGAAAAGAGAAGGTTGTACAACGTAAAAGCACAGAGCACTACTGTATCATCTAAACTGTAAAAGCACAGAGCACTACTGTATCATCAGAACAACAGAATGTCTACAAACGGTACTACTCATCTTTGCAACACCAAAAGCACAGAGCACTGCTGCCATCTTCTTTTAAGTTCCATTGCTCTCATCTCGCCCTTTCACTCAATTTCGATCAGCCTATGTTCTTCACAGCCTACCTTCTTCACAACCTACCTTCTTCACAACCTACCTTCTTCTACCATTACTAGTTTTCTCACAACCCTCAACACAGCCTACCATGGAGCCGTTCATCCAGCCCATGAACTACACCCTTGACGACAAAACAATGGAATCCATTCAACTTCCTATAGAATGGAAATATCTCCATTTTCACATTAAACCAGGCAACACCACCTTCCACATCGGAAACCAGACATTTCAGATCACCCTTATTCAGAATAAAAACGGATCACTTTCAACTAGTAGGGGCTGGAAAAGGATGATTGCACAGCTCAAGATTCACAAAGATTGGATCATCTTCCTCAAGCCAACTGATCACCAGACTATCACAACATGGATCACAAATCATTTCTTAGAAACACCAACCGACCTTCTTCTGCTCTTCAAAATGCATGGTGAAGCAATATTCTTTGGAACAGACGACTCTGCATATAAGCTATTTGTTAGGAACAAATACCAAGCACCGTCGGGATCAAATGTAAATCCTTTATAGGTTGAATCATCTACAACAGCTGACACTTCAACATCTATAGAAGACACTGCTTCTTCTTCTGTCCAGCCTTCATATCATAAATAGGTATGCACTGCCACCCTTTTCTCCTAGCCTTTTGGTCGATAATCTTCCCCATTACTACCTATATCTCCCCCAACCATCCTGGGCTCAAAACCTCTTTATGACTCATGGGTAAATCCTTTACAGGTTGACTCATCTACAACAACTATGAACTGCTCAAATACGAACTTGTGTGGCCAAAAGTTTTGAGGAATCTGAATATGCTATTTTGGATTGTTGTCACTGCTTTGCAATGGAGTGAATTGTGTGTATGATATCTCTCGCCAGGGATGGATCTGACCCCCTGAGCTCTTTGATTTTTATGTTCAGTTGATGGACCTTCTTTATAGCTGATTTGGCTGTAGTTTTCTGTATTGTTTGTTCCAAAGAGCATGTATAATATATAACGTTTTATGCTTTGAATGTTGTATTCTTGAATGTACAGTTGCAGTGTTTTTTTTTGACTATATATACTTTCAATTAGCCTGTGAAAAAATACATATAAGTTACTTAAGCATTACTATCAGTTAAGTAACTCGCAATGTTTGTTCAGTTACTCAACCATTACGTGCAGTGTTCATTTACTCGCAGGCTTGTGACAGTTACTCGCATGCTTTTTTTAGTTACTCACATTGTTTGTTCAGTTACTCGTAGGGTTGTGACA
Organism: Alisma plantago-aquatica; assembly: GCA_963693085.1. Taxonomy (NCBI): domain Eukaryota; kingdom Viridiplantae; phylum Streptophyta; class Magnoliopsida; order Alismatales; family Alismataceae; genus Alisma; species Alisma plantago-aquatica. The sequence continues at coordinate 168,436,136 of OY856410.1, forward strand.
ACTACTCATAGTGTTTTCATAGTTACTCTAACTGCTATTACAGTTATTCGCAGGATTTTTTTAGTTACTCACAATATTGTCACAGTTACTCGCAGTATTATCACAGTTACTCGCAATGTTTTTTCAGTTACTCAGAGTGTTTTTTCAATTACTCGCAGAGGGTTCAGTAACTCACATGGTTGTCCAATTACTCGCAGAGGGTTTAGTTACTCACATGGTTGTCGCCAATCCATGGTTGTTGTTCAGTTACTCGCATGGTTGTTCAGTTACTCATAGAGGGTTGAGTTACTCCCAGTGTTTGTTCAGTTACTCAGATGGTTGTCGCCAATCCATGGTTGTTCAGTTACTCGCAGTGTTTGTTCAATTACTCACAGTGTTTGTTCAGTTACTCGTAGGGTTGTGACAGTTACTCATAGTGTTTGTTCAGTTACTCGCAGGTTTGTGACAGTTACCCGCGGTGTTTGTTCAGTTACTCAACCATTACGTGCAATGTTCAGTTACTCACAGGCTTGTCACAGTTACTCATAGGCTTTTTTCAGTTACTCGCATGGTTTTTGTTGACTCAAGGTCAATTAGGTCAATGTTGACTCACGTCTAAATTGACTAAACCCGTATTTTGATGATGACTAACCATTCCACATATTGGTGTCTAATGTCTCTACTTGAGTGATTTCAGATTAGGTATAGACACACTCCAAATGCCCTAACTTGCGCGTATCAAATTGGAGAAAAGACAAGTCAAAGTCATACAAGTGCACATTTTTGTAATATGATGTATATCCATTAGAATCATGTTGTAAATCACTTGTAATGATTGTATGACTTGTAATTAAGCTTAGAAAAATACCATGAGCACTTAGATCGAATATTAGAGCACTTTTAATACAAATTAGAAAATGGATTACAGGCACTTGGTCGGTCGAGTTTCCCTAGCCTGAAACTCGACCAATCAACCTTGGTCGATTTTCTGAAGATTGCATAGGTCGAGTTGTGCACTCACAGAACTCGACCGATCAGGTAGCATGCCATTTCCAGTTGAAATGGTCGGTCGAGTTTCCTCAGGACAAACTCGACCGATCACTTGAATATCGGTTTGCCTCTTACTTGATCGGTCGAGTTACCCCCATTAAAACTCGACCGATTGCACTGTACGGAAAAGTGCAGAAAAGTGCTTCTAGCCGTTGTGGAGTTGCAACAAGTGAAAATAGATCTGTTGCAAGCCACAAAATGGCTAGTTTTCGTTCATAAGTGTTCCCAAAGGCTAAGAGGCATCCCCAGCTATAAATAGGACCCCTTGGGCTTCATTCCAAGGTTGAGCATTCATTGCAAACTCTTTGTGAGGTTCCTATTCCATAGTTGGGTGCTTCCTACAACCTCCTCTCTCTCTCTAAGCTTAATCACTTGCTACATCCATTAGAGTGAGTAGGAAATTTGTAAGAGAGATAGTCCTATTTGTATATCTTATGAGGCTCTCACTTCTACAACCTCCCCATCTCTCTTTTGCAATCATGAAGATGAAGGTTCTCTCTCTTAGCCAAGAGAGGTGAAGAAGAACAAGGGAAGGCATCTCTTGGTGAAGATCAAGGCTGAAGACTTGGAGCTAGAGTGGGTAAGCCCTTGGAGAAGGCAGAAGACTCAAGCTCAAGTGGGTAAGACCTTGGTGAAAGAAGCTTCTCCGAGTGAAGGTGAAGTCAAAAGCTGAAGATCCAAGAAGAGTGGGTAATCCCTGCAAGGCCGAAGACTTGTGCAAGAGTGGGTAAGTCCTTGGAGAAGGCCGAAGACTCTTGCAAAGTGGGTAAGTCCTTGGTAAGGTTAAAGACTCTTTGTATTGGATGGGTAAGTCTTTTGTTTGGTCATGCATTGTATGCCTTATAAGTGAATATAAGAATGCAATAGTTTGGAAGTCCTAGAGGTTGACCTCTCTAGGAAAGTGGACTGACACACTTCTAGTTTGAAGTGTGGAACCACTCTAAATAGCTTGTCTAATTGGTGCATGTTCAATCTCTCTCTCCCTTGCTATGCATGTTTTAGTTGCACACAAATTTCCTATTTAGCAACCTTAATTTGTGATATATCTTGAAGGTCTAATGAATTTTGTTTAAGTGCATTCAGCTCTATTCACCCCCCCCTAGAGCATCTAATCACCCATCTAGGATCCAACAATTGGTATCAGAGCGGGTCTTCTCCAAGCATACTTCAACAAGTAGGAGAAGATGGGTGACTACCAAGGAGGGAGATATTCGATCAGCCTTCTAATCTTTGATGGGGGCAATTTCCTCTATTGGAGAAGAAGGCTGCAATTCTACATCCAAGGATCAAGTCTTGAGATGTGGCAAATGGTGAACAGCCCATACATGCTACCAAAGACAAAGATTGAAGAATGGGATGAAGCCGCCTTAATGAAAGCCACCTTGAATGCTAGAGCCATGCACATCCTCTATGCCTCCATGACCCCCACCGAGTTCAACCGGATTTCTTCATGTGAAACAGCCTATGAAGTATGGAGAAAGCTTTGCATCACTTATGAAGGACAGATCAAGTGAAGGAAAGCAAAGTCTACATGCTCAAAGGGCTGCTTGAAAACTTCAAGATGGGAAAGGAGGAGACTATAGCCAATATGTACTCAAGGCTCAATACCATTGTGAATGGTCTTGCTATTCTAGGACATCCTATGTCTATTAGAGAGATCAACTCAAAAATCCTTAGAACTCTCCCCAAGAGGTGGGAACCCAAGGTGACTTCCATTGAAGAAGCAAGGTCTCTTAGGGATATTCCTATTGAAGAGCTCATTGGAAATCTACAAGCACATGAAGCTACAAATGACAAGAGGGAGGAAGTAGAAAGACAAGAGAAGAAAGAGCTAAAGAGAATGAAGAAGACTGAAATGAAGGCTCAAATTGAAGCTATCATGGAACAAGTCTCTCCATCCTCTCAAGCTAAAGAAGATGCCATGTACTCCAAGGGTAGACTCTACAAAGGCAAGTCCTCCTCCATCCGGTGCTTCACATGTGGAAAGAAGGGTCACTACAAGGAAGATTGCCCACAAGGCAAAAAGACCCATCTTCACAAGAAGAAATGGCAATCAAGCTCAAGTGGCTCCTCCAACTCAAGCTCAAGTGAAGATTCAAGTGAAGGATCAAGCTCAAGCTCTAGTGATGAAGGAGAATGCCATTTTGCTCTTATAGAATCAACAAGTGAAGACTCAAGTGAGGTAAATCTAAACTCTTTAGATAAAGAATCTTTGATTGCTATTATTCATGATATTTGTGCCTCTCTTAAGTCTTCTAAAAGGAAAAAGAAAAAGCTCGCTAGAATTGTTGATAATTTGCATATAGAATTAAATGATCTTGAACATGCTAATTCTTGCTTGCTTGATGATAAAAACGATTGTCTTAGTCAAGTAGATTCTCTTAAACTTGAAAATGCTAGTTTGCTTGGTAAGATTAGATTTCTAGAAGCTCAACCTCTCATGCCTAGTTCTAATGAAGAGCGTACTTTAATTATTGATTCTCTCATGCATGATATTGATGTTCTTAAATCTAAAAACAAGGACAAAGATTTTGTTTTGCAAGAATTAGAAATAGAAAATGCCTCCTTGCTTGCTAAAATCAATGGGCATGAATCTTGTTCTAGTTCTACTAATAGAGAGAATGATGTTGCTGCTCTTCATATTAATAGAGATTCTTAGAAAGCTCTTTGCTTAGAAAATGATCTTTTGCATGCTAGAGATAATATAAATAATTTGTCTTCTACTATTGCTTCTCTTAAGCATGATAATGACAGTTTGAGATCCTCTTTGCAAAGATTCTTAGTTGGTAAAAAGAGTCTTAATGATATCCTACACCATTCTACTAAACAAATTGGTAGACATGGTTTATGATATGATAGTAGTCAATGGAACAACAAAGATAAAGGACCTCTAATATTCCATGGAGAATCCTATAATTCCAAGACTATGGGCACATGCAACTATTGCAATGATTTTGGTCATTATTCTACTTGTTGTCCTTTTAGGAAAGCACCCAAGAGCAATAGGATTTGGGTTGCTAAACTAACCCCTCCGGACCCAAAAACATGATTGGGGACCATTTCATCTTTCTTCTTGTAGGTACTTGCAAATGGATTGACTTGAGCTATTGAATTGCAAATTGACTTGTCAATACCACATGAAAGAAGAAAGGTGAGATGTGTAGAGGGTGACAACAAATGAAAAAAAAGGAATGGTAAGAACAAAGGTAGTGTTTTCTTGCTTATAACCTATCCTAACTTGTTTTTATCAAGTTAATGTGCACTATACATATGGTTTTTGAGTCAAAAGTGGCATTTTGTGTTTCTCTTTGCACTCTTGCTCAAAAACTATTTCTAATGCTTCTATAGTGCATTACTAACTTGCTTATACATGTTTGGATATGGTTTGTATATTTAGCATGCCTTTAAATGTGTTTTTATGATATATATATATATATATATATATATATATATATATATATATATATATATATATATATATATATATATATATATATATATGCTTTTTGACAGCTGCTCTGTCGGTCGAGTTTGCCCTGTCTAAAACTCGACCGATAGGCACCAATGGGTGTTGCCAACAGCTGTCATCGGTCGAGTTGTCAATGCACATAACTCGACCGATAACACTGTGCACAGAATATACATTTGGCTTATTGAGTGAGAATTTCCCTCTCAACTAGATTTTCTCAACCAATAGCCTTATTCTTTGGCACTCTCATTTGGTACCTTTATATATATGCATATTGCCATGTTCTAAATTTCCTATCTTGCTTACAACTCTATCTTTTCTAATTGCTCTAAATTGGTATATCTATATCTTGCAATTACTTGCTTTGAGTTGTTTTGCAGGTTTTGATAATGATCTCTTTGGATCTCTTGGTTGTGTCTAAAATCACTTCCATTGTGCTCTAACTTGCTACATCTATCTAGGTGTATATCTTGTTTCGATACAACCTTGAGGTTCTTAGTGGTAATCATCTTATGGTAAGGATGCATATCTAGTGAGTTATATCCTTTCATGCTTCTAAAATTGTATATCTCTTTGTTTGGATATATCTCTTCATCTACTCATAGCTTGTTTTATCTTGTGTATCCTTTGGTATCTCTTGCTATGATCTAGATCCTACTAGTAGTCCTAACTTGTGATATCATCTACTAGTAGTTCATATACATGTAGTTCTAGCCTTTTTAAAATTGGCATCTTTGCTCATCTATATGCTATGCTTGTATCTTGTCTCATACATGCTCAAGCTTGTTCCTTGAATTGCATATCTACTATCTTGAGTTGCTTGCAGTGTTTGTTCAGTTACTCTAACTGCTATTTGAGTTACTCGTAGTGTTTGTTCAGTTACTCGTTGGGTTGTGACAGTTACTCGCAGTGTTTGTTCAGCTACTCGTAGTCCTTTTTCAGTTACTCGCAGTGTTTTTTCACTTACTCCATGCTTGTGACAGTTACTCGCAGGGGTTTTTTAGTTACTCGTAGTGTTTGTTCAGTTACTCGCAGGTTTGTGACAGTTACCCGCAGTGTTTGTTCAATTACTCAACCATTACGTGCAGTGTTCAGTTACTTGCAGGCTTGTCACAGTTACTCGCAGGCTTTTTTCAGTTACTCGCATGGTTTTTTTAGTTACTCGCATGTTTGTGATAGTTACTCGAAGTGTTTTAGCAGTTACTCTAGCTGCTATTTGAGTTACTCGTAGTGTTTGTTCAGTTACTCACATTGTTTTCACAGTTACTCTAACTGTTATTTGAGTTACTCGCAGTGTTTGTTCAATTACTCGCTGGGTTGTGACAGTTACTCGCAGTGTTTGTTCAGCTACTCGTAGTCCTTTTTCAGTTACTCGTAGTGTTTTTTCAGTTACTCCATGCTTGTGACAGTTACTCGCAGGGGTTTTTCAGTTACTCAAGCATTACTGTCGGTTACTCAAGCATTACTCTCAGTTACTCAAGAGCTAATTTTAGTTACTCAAGCATTACTCTCGGTTACTCAAGCATTTTGTTACTTTCAGTTCAGTTACTCGCATAGTTTTTTTTAGTTACTCGTAGTAGTTTTAGAGTTACTCTTACATCATTCAAAGCATAAAGGTATTTAAAGCATTCAAGAACATAAGCATTCACACCATAAATGTATTCGAAGCATTCAAGATCAGCTGTACATTCAATCTTTTTGCAACACATTAATAAATAATCCATTTTAATCAGCTGTACATTTAGCCAAAATATAAGGGCAAAATCAATATTGTTCAAGATGAGTTGTACATCAAGATCAGCTGTACATCAAGATCAGTTGTAAATTCAGGCTTTTCACAGTTGTACATTCAAGAGCAGCTATACATTCAGGCTTTCACAGAGCTTATACAACAGAATAATAGAAGGCTATTTTTCTTATTTTACAATCAAATCAGTAATCCAGTTTTTCAGCTAGATTTTAGCCATTTATCAAGGCTTATAACTATTTCTTCCTCTGGGATCTGTTCTTCATCAATTTTTGTTGTTGTTTCTTCATTCTTCTCTATTTCTTGTTGTTTCTCAACTTCATCTTCTCCTCCCTTGTTCTCATTAGATCTACCTTCTTTGATGTCTTCACTTTCATCTTTTCATCCTCTTTTAGAGGCTGCAGCTGCCCCCTTGCCATCATTCGCTGAAAAACATCAGCCCTTATTGCTAGTATGTCTTTGCAGGTGAAGTCCATAGTTTTTCCATTGACTAGGCAGTCTAGGTACTTCATGACGAAGATCCCACAGTTAAGTGAGTCTTCTTCCTGCTGTGGGCAGATCGGGTACTTCCGTTCCCACTGTGACAACTGGCTCCCCTTTTCCGGTGCACCCCTAAAGAATTCATGCACTATACCCACTTGCATTAAAAAAACGAAATGTTTATTCATCATCAATTAAAGAACATTAATCCTTTCAACCCACTACTAATAGAGTTAATTTTTATAGATCACTTACCCATCTATTGAATTCTTTTCTTGAGTTGCTACTCCAACTCATTGAATTATAAGACCGGTGTGCTCCATCCCTGAAACTTGCTTCATATAAGTGCTAGTGGTTGTCGTTGTTTAGTATTGTGAACCCAAGTCCATTGCATCCCAATCTTTTGTTGGAACGTTGAATTGTGGAGATAGCATGTCAATCTGCTCCATGGTGATGTCCTCAACATCAAATGATAGCTTTTGCTACAAATGTAGAGTTTAAAATTCACATATATAAGTTTCAATTTGTGTTTCTATATTGTAATTTCATGTAAATTTGTATACAAAGTTTATTTGTCTTAGCGGATCATAAGTGCTCATGCAGTGCCACGTCAACCCCTTCTTCCTCCGCTTGCTTGTGCTCTCCTTGAGCATCTGTACAAAGCAGTCGAGAACCTAAAAAAACCAAAAGCTTTCTTAGTTTAGCAATCCAAATTATCTATATCAAAGAGTTACACTACGTTCTTGTTTCTTACAGGTGATTGTGTGATTTGATCCTTGTACAGGAGGGCGGCGAGGTCCTTCCCCATGCACCAAGTGTCTTCACTGAATTTCCATTCTCGTTTTGACCTGGAAATTATTTTTATAGATGTTATACATACGAGTTGGATATTGAAACAATAATGTTTTATCATTTTACACTTGACAATAACCAATTCTCTTACATTTCTTCTATGTTGTCCATGAAGTGATGGACAATTTCTTTGGTTTCTTTTGTTTTGAAATGTTCAAAACCTATGAAATTGGACATCTTGTGTTATCAACAACAATAGAGCAATCCATGTTAGAATCAATCTTCATTTTGCACAAGTTACTTAAACATTACTATCAGTTACTCAATCATTACTGTTAGTTACTCAAGCATTACATTCAGTTACTCAAGCATTACATTCAATTACTTAATCATTAGGTTCAGTTACTCAAGCATTATGTTCAATTACTCAAGCCTTACTTGCAGTTACTCAAGCATTAGGTTCAGTTACTCAAGCTTTAGGTTCAGTTACTCAAGCATTACTTGTAGTTATGATATACTTGAAAGGAGATGAAACTTACCTTTTCCTCCCTTCTTTTCTTCACATTTTTCTCTATGCTTCCTATCTTTAGTTATTCCATCTTCTTCTTCTTCAATCTTTTTCTGGACTTCTTCTGCCCTTCTTCTTCTTCTACTATCTTCTCCTACTGTTCGCTTCCTTCTTCTTGTTTCTTTTGTTCTGCATCTTCTGCAGACTTTGGTTGTTTAGATCTGTCATCTTTTATTTCTTTCTTCTCCTCTTCATCAACATTTTTCCTGTCCTCACTGTGATCTTCTGATTCCACATATTTTCTTCTGAGGGTCTGCCTTCTTCGTTTTGTCGGTGGGTCGACATCCTTTGTCGGTGTGTCTTTCGGGTCATCTACATTCACCGAGGCAAAACCCTCTACAAATTCTTGAATCCACTTTCAGGTGACTGTGATTTGTCACCCTCATCTTCCCACTTTCTTTTTAGATTTTTATTTTCTTCTTCTAACTTGGCTATTCTTTCTTCTAGCCTTTTATTCTCCAATTGCAGCTCAGTGAATTTCTCAACACTTATTCTTGTGCAGATCTCCTTATGCATTTTGAGCTCCTCCTCCAACATTTGGATTCTTGTCTCCAGGGTGGAGGTGTCAAGAGTGTCTCCCTCTTCGATGATTGGCTTTGCTCGTGCCTTATTGGTTGTTGGCTTACATTTTGCTGGCATGTCCTTCGATGATTTTGCAACCTGCCAATCATCTCCCTGGTCTACCACTATCCTTTGACAAACATGTCCAACATATAAATAAAAATAATGTGTCACAAAATGAAACATGTATGATTATGTTGTTTATTAGATTTTGTAACAAAGATTAGATAATCTTACATACTTAGGGTCCACTGCCCCTAATTCCATCAATTTCTCGACCGGCGCAACCCACTTCTTTATCCTTGGCTTGGAGTCAAGGAATGTTGGCTTTGCCATCTTTGTCATCTCATATGCCCAAACTTGCATGTAACATATAGAAAATATAATGCATATGTAACTGACCCCCCATAGTCAATATTGTATCAATGTAGATGAATATGATTTTATTTACTTACGCATAGGCACATGATACAGCCTGTTGTGTACAGGGTGTTCTTAGCCCCTTTCTCTCCTTTCCTTCTTAGCTGTACATTCTCCTTTAGCATCTTCATATTCTTGAAGATACTCCCATGTACCAGCTTCCCCAATTCATCTTCCCAGTGGCAGTTGCATCATCTAGGTAGTGGATAATGTAGATTGGTGTGCAATAGCTGGTGTCTGGGATTAGGAATGTTGCCAGCAGGTGCAACATCCACACACGACACATATTTTTATTGTCTGCTGGATTGTTGGTCTTGGCATATTCTTGCCAAAGTTTTTTTAAGTTGTCCTTATGTAGGACATCTTTTTCTCTCAACCTCTTTGAGGTCTCACCTTCATTTCTATTTTTACAAGTCACCTTGGCAAACTCTTGCCATATTGACTTTACTATGTCAGAATCTTTCCTTTGTTTTATTTCTATACCTTTGCTGGGGATACCTAGAATTATCCCCACATCATCTACTGTCATCCTTCTCTCCTCTCCGTTGGCCAGTAGAAATATGTCTTCATCGACATATCTATCTATTAAATCCTCTAACAAGCCTATGTCAACCGCAAGATTTGGCATCTTTACGAGGTTTGCAAAGGCTGTTGAGCTCAACATCATAAGTTGTTCTTTTGTATACACCATGCTCTTGCTGGTGTTGATGTAGCTCTTTAAGGAGCACCTGTGGTACAGTCTATTTACTCCCACTGCAAACATATCAAAATTTATCGTTAGAGCTCATTGTTTATTTTGTAAAAGCAATTTAATAAACTACAAGTAACTGAAAATTAAAACAATTACAAATCCATACAATCTTACCTTTCTCGCTAGCCTTTTATGTCTCTTCTGTTTCTGATTTGCATTTGTACTCTCCTCATCCCCTTTGCTTTCTTCTCCTGCATACGAATAGAGTTACTCCAAGAATGTAGTATTTAGCTTAACAATATTGTTTTCTAGTTTAATTGATATGTCTAGTGTGTGAGACACTCTTTGTTACTCAAGTATTACTTTCAAAAATAAATACTCAAACATTACTTTCGGTTACTCAAGCTTTCTGTGATAGTTACTCAAGAATTAATTTCAATTACTCAAATATTATGTAATAGTTACTCAAACTTTATTTTCGGTTACTCAAGCATTAATCTCAGTTACTCAAGCATTCTGTAATAGTTACTCAAGCATTACTCTCAGTTACTCAAGCATTAATATTAGTTACTCAAGCATAAATTTTAGTTACTCAAACATTACTCTCAGTTACTCAAGAGTTAATTTCAGTTACTCAAGCATTAATCTCAGTTACTCAAGCATTCACTAATAGTTACTCAAGCATTAATCTCAGTTACTCAAGCATTAATCTCGGTTACTCAAGCATTCTGTAATAGTTACTCAAGAATAAATTTCAGTTACTCAGACATTACTCTCAGTTACTCAAGAGTTAATTTCAGTTACTCAAGCATTAATCTCGATTACTCAAGCATTCAGTAATAGTTACTCAAGCATTAATCTCAGTTACTCAAGCATTCTGTAATAGTTACTCAAGCAAAAATTTCAGCTACTCAAACATTACTCTCAGTTACTCAAGAGTTAATTTCAGTTACTCAAGCATTAATCTCGGTTACTCAAGCATTCAGTAATAGTTACTCAAGCATTAATCTCAGTTACTCAAGCATTATGTAATAGTTACTCAAGCATAAATTGCAGTTACTCAGACATTACTATCAGTTACTCAAGAGTTAATTTCAGTTACTCAAGCATTAATCTCAGTTACTCAAGCATTAATTTCATTTACTTGAGCATTACCTTGTTGTTCTTCTTTTCCCGCTTTATTGCGCGCAGCTTCTTTCTTCTCAGTTGCTCTATTGCCTCCACGACCAGAAGTAGCAACCTTACTGCGCTTTGCACTTTTTGATTGAGGTTTGATCTATGGGGGAGCTGTAACCCCTCTTTTTTCCCCTTTCTTTTGTGTCTGAGTTGTCGAAGAAGTAGCTTTCTTATCTCCTTCAGTAGCCATCACAGCTCCTATTTTGACCTCTTTTGTATTGTCTGAGGAGTCTCAGTAGCAAACCCCTTCTCCATTTCCGCAGCTTCTTCTTTCCCCTCTTCTTCCGCTTCTGTGGCCTTGGTAGCCTCTTTCTTATCTCCTTTTGGAGTTTTTAGAGCAGTCTGTTCTTGTATTTCCCTTTCTGCGGCTGATGCTGCTTTTCCCGCTTCTTCTGCCTATTTTGCCATCTTCTCGTCGGCTTGAAACTGGTGTGTTTCAAAGTCGTCGTTGCCTATTTTGACCACTTTTGATCTATTCTTTCTCCACAGAGGCATTGTCGACGATTTCCGCGAGGCTTTCTTCGTCCTCATCATCTCTAAGTATCTGACGAGTCGATGAAGGAGCAGCTGGAGGAGGTGATGACAGAGGAGGTGGTGATGGAGTGGTTGGGTGATGTCTTTGCCGGTTAGATTGCATGATAACGGGAGAAATTGTTGGGGAGGGCGACGAATCGGGGTTTTGCTTCACTGGGGAGGGTGACGAATTGGGGTTCGCTAGCTGCTCTCTCTGCTCGAATGTTTTTTTTCCACTTTTTTCCACTCCGGGTTGCGAGAGTACTGCTGCCAGGTAGCGTAATCAAGTTACCCACACGGGCAACTAAAAGTGTCTCATATATATATACATATATATATATATATATATATATATATATATATATAGACACACACACACACACATATATATATATATATATATATATATATATATATATATATAGAGAGAGAGAGAGAGAGAGAGAGAAAGAGTCAAGCTAGAATACACTCGAGTGTACAGATCATGTCGTACACCCCAATGGTGTTTGCCTATCTAGACCATGTTTTTCCAAAATCTAATCTATTGATCTTCATGGTTATAATAATAATAGGTCACATACAAAATTTGAACTCATTTGGATGAGTGTAAGTCACTCATCTAAGGACAACAAAATCGACGCACAACACTAATTTGAAATACATGATTTTTACCTCCTTTAGATGCACGACCTATAAGTGTCCAAATGAGCTAAAATTTATTATATAGTATGTTTTTATGATAATTAAGAAGATCAACAGTTTAGATTTTTCAGAAATTTATTGCATCTTCAAAAATGAATGAGGTGTACGGTGCCTCCGATACACTCGAGTGTACACTAGCCTGACTCTCTCTCTCTCTCTATATATATATTTATATATATATATATATTTGTGTGTGTGTGTATGCATGTATATATATATATATATATATATATATATATATATATATCTGTGTGTGTATGTATATACATACATATGTATGTATATGTATGTATACATAGATATACATACATATATACATACATATGTATGTATATATATGTATATATATATATATATATATATATATGTATATGTATATATATATAGGCTATTAATTGGTTGCCCGCATGGGTAACATTCTTTGGCTACCCGTGTCTCAAAACACGGTGGCATTAGTTGTAAATAGTTCTCGTATTACTGAATCCTGTGAATTTCAATTTATGCGGTTGATGCGATGATTTTGAGTCACATTTATAGACATGTTTCATATGTGTTTTATGCTTTTATTAGTCATTTTTATGGTTAATGTTGCATAATTCATCCACTTTGGTCTTTGCTACTATTTTATGTCAAATTCCCTTTATTTCATCATTTTGAGCATCAATTGTTAAAAAATTATTATTTGTGTGAATTTATGTGATCTTGTGTTTGAATTTCAGGACAAACGAGTATTTGCTTCCGTCGATACCATCGACGGAAGTCGATACCATCGACATGATCACAGGTTGCCAACCGAAAGGAGCAGCAAAGCATCGATACTATCGACAGGGATGTCGATGGTATCGAGATACCATCAGGTTGCTGGCGAGGAAGCAGTCGATAGTATCGACACCAAGTCGATACCATCGACGCATGGAGGCTACAGCGACGCAAAATGATAAAACCGTCACTACAGAGCTGTCGATACCATCGACCCGCATCGATGGTATCGAGATGATGTCAGGCGCGACAAAGGAAGGGTTTGCAGCCGGTCGCTACTACAGCGGGTCGATACCATCGACTCGCGTCGATGGTATCGACACCGTAGGATATGAGTTGGCTTTATAATGATCTCAATCGGACGACTACGGTTAATTAGCGACTTAATGACCGAGATATACCTAATGACGGCCGCCCAGACGCCATGGGGATCGGATTAGCCATTGCACGAGTACCGAGGAGTGGTAGAGAGGAGAACGGAGGCTAGAAGCTCATACCAGTTGATTCGAACGCCGCAGAAGACAGATTTCACCACCGAAAGGCGGGAGAGCACGTGTTCTACACAAAGGATCAACCGGTTCTTCTCCGTTCAGGGGTTTTCCCTTTCATTCCACGTTTTTCACATGTTTTCCCCTATTTCTACCATGTACTTGTGTGAGATGAACATGCAGGGCTAATCCCCTTCATCTTTAGGACCGGGAGTAGCACGGGAATTCATTGTATGACGATTTTATAATAGTAATTCATATCTTATCTCTTAAATCCGTGGTATAGTTTCGTGTTCTTAATATATTGTTATGCTTGATCATCATAATAATAACCTAATGCCCTTAATCACTTTGAAAGAAGGATTAACGGTTGAAAAGAGACGAAATCTACATTAATCGATAAATCCCTTGAACAAGGCGGTGTAAAATTAATGGTGGAAACTGAGAGATCGTTCATAATGCACCTAGTTTAGGGTATAGGTTACTACGACGGTGGAACTGACCTAAGCTTAGGTAGTGAATTGCACCACGACAGTGGGCAATTCTTTTTTCAGGCCACTATCCGGATAGAGAGATAAAATTGAGGCATTATATAAAATCTAATACAATGAAAACCCGCAGTGAAACCACAATCCTAAAGATACCCTTTTTAATTGATTAAACCAACATTTAATCGATTGCTTCTTTTGTTTTGTTTTTATTTCTCTTTTATTTTTTAACTACAACTCTCAACTTGTTAATCGGCTTAGCTGATCGCAAGTAGTTAGTAGGAGTCCTCGACGATTGCACGTATCCTTGAGTTCAACTCGGGCCTCACAAAGGCCTATACTACTCGACGCGTTCACTTGCGTTTATACGCACGGTAAAATTGCGTCAAGTTTTTGGCATCGTTGCCGGGGATACGGTGAATTGTTGGCACTTTGAGTGCTACGAGCGGCCATTCTAGGCCACATTTTTTTACTTTGAAACAACTTCAAATATTTTTAAATTGTTCGTTAATTTTTATACTCGTCAAAGCACTGTACTGAACTAAATTTCCCTATATCAGGTACTGTGTATGGTACAAACACGTAGTACTGACTACGCAAATCCCGCACCCAAGGTTCCACTGTCGGGACCTGAGGACGAGGATTATCACGAGCAAGAGCAACAAGAAGAGGTAGATTCCGAACTTGAACAGGAAGAGATGGCCAAGCCACAGACTATATGGGAGAAGATCAAGGCTTCTTCCTCATCAGCTTCCAAAGGGCCTATAAAGAAGCAGGCAATCAACATACCTACATATAAGATTGATCCGGCGTTGATAAATATGGTGAAGTCGAATGCTTTTCATGGGCTTAAGAATGAGGATCCCGTCGCTCACATCAGCCAGTTTGTTGAGAACTGTGACATGGTAAAAATTGATAGGTTTCCACAGGATGCACTGTATCTCAAGCTTTTCCCGAGTTCATTGGCGGGAGCAGCACGAGAGTGGTTACATAATTTAGATGATGAGTTCGTGGAGTCCTGGGACCATATGGTGGAGGTCTTCTTTGAGAGGTTCTTCCCTCCTGAAAAGACTAACGACATGATCTGGAAGATTCATAATTTTACCCAACAGGCCGGTGAGACATATTCTGAGACTTGGGAGAGATTTCAGGTCATGCTGAGGAGGTGCCCGCATCACGGGCTGGATAAAGAGACGCAGGTGAAGATCTTCTATTTTGCTCTCTCCGAGCACGATAGGAGTAATCTGGATTCCGCTGGGTCAGGATTTTTTCTGAACAATACAGACACCAGATGCTGGGAGATACTAAAGAATGTGGCTAGAAAACAATCATGGGGCGAAAGAGGCGCCGTGGAGCAAGTTCGAGTGGTAGGAGAATCAAAAGCAATAAAGAATCTGAATGAGAAGATGGATCTTCTCGCAAAGAAACTGCTAGCAAAAGAGGATGATGCATCTGAGGATGAGGAAGCCCAAGTCAAATTCATGCAACAACAGGGCTACAGAAACAATGACTATGCATGGAGGAGAGACAAAAAGTTCTCCTGGAAGGATCCTAATAATTTCCAACAAGACCCGGAGACAAAGCCACAACCGAGAGCTGAGGATAAGAGCACCGAATTACTTAGTCAAATGGTGCAGCAAAATCAGGAAATGATGGCTATGTTTGGTAAGCAATTGCAATCTCAAGGTGATATTTTAACCAAATTTGGGCATACGCTACAAAGCCATGGAGCACAGATGCGGGCATTGGAAACCACCGTGGCTCAGATTTCAAGTGAAGTGGCAGCCATCAAGCACGCCAACCAGCAGAAACCATCTGAGAATGCAAATGTGGCCCAAACACACCATCAAGTGAAGTACATGTCTGTGGTAAGCAATGAGGAGGAATCCCAAGTGTCAGAGGCAAAAGATCAGAGCAAATTGAGGTTCGATACGGGAGCAACCCTGGCGATACCGTATCCTCGCAGTTATTATGGACTGCCGGGCGGAAACCCTCTTTTCAGGAAATCCCACCAAGGACCCATTATAGTTGTGCCCCCGCCTAGCCAGGAAGAGCAAGTTAAGGCTGCCTGTCACGGTGCGGATACATCTACTGCGAGAGAAGAGCCACAACAAATGATAAATATTGATGATGTCTCGACAAAGCCCACACCGGAGGGAGTAATTGAAGCAAGCTTAGGGGAGCTGGCCCCAAAAAGCTCATATGTGCCACCTCACAAGCATGTCAATACGACAAATGTGTCAAATCGGGACAATCCGAGGCCGAAGAAGGAGCACCGGCACTATAGGAAATTCTTGGAAATATTCAGAAAACTCCACATCAATATTCCATTAGTAGAGATGATAGAGAAGATTCCCGCCTATGGGAGATTTATTAAAGAAATCATCAATAAGAAGAGGCGGATAAAAGACGATGATATTTGTCGGATGAATGAGATGATGAGCTCCATTTTTCACGGGAGTTCACCACAGAAGAGAAAAGACCCAGGAGGCTTCTACATTCCATGCTCGATAGGTAATCGAGATACCATCAGGTTGCTGGTGAGGAAGCAGTCGATAGTATTGACACCAAGTCGATACCATCGATGCATGGAGGCTACAGCGACGCAAAATGACACAACCGTCGCTACAGAGCTGTCAATACCATCGACCTGTGTCGATGGTATCGAGATGATGTCAGGCGCGACAAAGGAAGGGTTTGCAGCCGGTCGCTACTACAGCGGGTCGATACCATCGACTCACATCGATGGTATCGACACCGCAGGATATGAGTTGGCTTTCTAATGATCTCAATCGGACGGCTACGGTTAATTAGCGACCTAATGACCGAGATATACCTAATGACGGCCGCCCAGACGCCATGGGGATCGAATTAGCCATTGCACGAGTACCGAGGAGCGGTAGAGAGGAGAATGGAGGCTAGAAGCTCATATCAGTTGATTCAGATGCCGCAGAAGACGGATTTCACCACCGAAAGGCGGGAGAGCACGTATTCTATGCAAAGGATCAACCGGTTCTTCTCCGTTCAGGGGTTTTCCCTTTCATTCCATGTTTTTCACATGTTTTCCCCTATTTCTACCATGTACTTATGTGAGATGAACATGCGGGGCTAATCCCCTTCATCTTTAGGACCGGGAGTAGCCCGGGAATTCATTGTATGACGATTTTATAATAGTAATTCATATCTTATCTCTTAAATCCGTGGTATAGTTTTGTGTTCTCAATATATTGTTATGCTTGATCACCATAATAATAACCTAATGCCCTTAATCACTTTGAAAGAAGGATTAACGGTTGAAAAGAGACGAAATCTACATTAATCGATAAATCCCTTGAACAAGTCGGTGTAAAATTAATGGTGGAAACTGAGAGATCGTTCATAATGCACCTAGTTTAGGGTATAGGTTACTACGACGGTGGAACCGACCTAACCTTAGGCAGTGAATTGCACCACGACAGTGGGCAATTCTATTTTCAGGCCACTATCCAGATAGAGAGATAAAATTGAGGCATTATATAAAATCTAATACAATGAAAACCCGCAGTGAAACCACAATCCTAAAGATACCCTTTTTAATTGATTAAACCAACATTTAATCAATTGCTTCTTTTGTTTTGTTTTTATTTCTCTTTTATTTTTTAACTACAACTCTCAACTTGTTAATCGGCTTAGCTGATCGCGAGTAGTTAGTAGGAGTCCCTGACGATTGCACATATCCCTGAGTTCGACTCGGGCCTCACAAAGGCCTATACTACTCGACGCATTCACTTGCATTTATACACACGGTAAAATTGCATCAGCGGCGCTCTATGGTGGAATTCTTAGCAGGATGCTCTCCGCTCCTCACTCTGGCGATAGCCCGGTGATCTACGGCACACTCGCGAGCATCTAGCTGGCTTGGGGGAGAGGGCCGACAGCTTGTGGTCACTCCTCCCCTTCTCCCCCCAGGCCCCTCTCGCCTCTCCCTCCTCCTTCTCCCTTGTGGTGTGGCCGTCTCCGACTGGCGTGCCTCTGTGCGGTTCCTTGTACGGCGAGGCACTGAGATTGGGCGTGCGACGTCAAGGCATAGAGGAGCTCTGCTCCTTAAGTGGCCGCCGGGTCTGCCCTGCGGGGTGGCTGTGTGGCAGTTTGGGTGCGGGTTCATGTATTGTGTTCACGAGGAACTGGCTAGCAGCAATCCTGAGCCTGACTGGGTGGATGGTGGTGCTGGTCTTCTTGGTCCAATTGTGGATGGTGGCATCGTTCCCATACATCTTGTTGGCATGGAAGCAAGTTGGCGTGGAAGTGAGCCAGAGCGATGGACTTAGGGACTAGCGCTTCCGCTTTTAGACTGAGACCACTAATCTGTAAAGTGCAGGCCGAGTACTAGTCGTATGTGATGGAGAAAATTGAGGTGATTTAGTTCAATATTAGGGAGAGGAAGATCCATATGGATCGTAGAGTAGAAACCGACCATAGAGGCGGTAGTAAAATTTCGACTTGGAACTGTCTCACATTGACCGGAACAATGATAGCAGCCACTTCGACAGTGGGGGAAGTAGTAAGGGAAAGGGTGGAAAGTAGCAATAAGGCTCATCGAGGTCATCCAGGAACATATACGATGACAGGTGCTACCCGCCGGGCGCTGACGACGTGGACCACGGGTGTGGCCGCAAGAGGCAGAGACAATAATGCAGGGGGGCAACATTAACATCGGCTTCTCTGGTGTCCCTTTTTGGATGGATTTGGTGGTTGTGTGTGACTGTGTTTGGGTGCGGATGATGGTATTCAGTACCAACTACCTGGACAAGCTAGAGTGGAATAATATACTTGAGTAATGTTGGCGTAATAAAAAATTCTGTCAGTTGGTATTGATATTTAATCTGCCCCATAACTGCTTGCTCTATTGCCACTGAGAGTAATGAAGTTCCGTTCAAATAGTAGTAATGCTACACTAGACGAGTAACTGTTGATGAGATAGGAAAATAAAAGATTAGTAATGCTTCTCTCCCTATGAACCCCTCACCTTTCTTTTATAACATTCAAGTTTTATTTATTATTTCTTATTACATGGAGTGTTTCTCTCCCTATGACACTTGGTTATTACAATATGACTATCCACATTACAAAACTGTCACCTACATTATGGTTGGCTCTTGCCTATTACTATATGACTGTCCATATTACAGAAGACACTTGCTTATTACAATATGACTATACATGTTATAATGTGATTGTCCATATTACGTATGACACTTACTTATTACAATATGACTATCCATATTACAATTTGTCTCCTATATTATGGTTGGTTCTTGCCTATTATAATGTGACTATCCATATGACATATGAGACTTACTTATTACAATATGATTATCCATATTACAAAACTGTCACCTACATTACAGTTGGCTCTTGCATATTACAATGTGACTGTCCATATTACAGATGACACTTTCTTATTACAATATGACTATCCATATTACAATCTGACTATCCATATTACAATCTGTCACCTACATTACTGTTGGTTCTTGCCTAGTACAATGTGACTATCCATATTACAGATGACACTTGCTTATTACGATATGAGTATCCATATTACAAAACTGTCACCTACATTACGGTTGGCTCTTGTCTATTACAATGTGACTGTCTATATTACATATGATACTTGCTTATTACAATATGAGTATCCATATTACAAACCGGTCACCTACATTACGGTTGGCTCTTGCCTATTACAATGTGACTATCCATATTACATATGATACTTACTTATTACAATATGACTATCCACTTGCTTATTACTAAAAAAGACAGTAGGTATTAGCAGACAGTCTAAATTCCATAGATGCCCAAAAATTAAGTTAGTGGCTATTAAGACAAGAAAGACGATCAAGACATGTCTCACATGATGACAGACACAATTGCCAGCGTTGTGAATGCACGAAATTCCTTGAACACACTCCAATTGAACACTTTCCAAACCAAGGCATGCCTCAACAACAATATACGTGAACTGTCCCACCATGAATCCAGCAAGATGGCAGTGACCATGAGGCCCATCTTCACCTTTACAAGTAGCAGCTTGGTCCAGGAATCTGAAACTACAACAGGAGACATATTGTTTTCATAGTTACTCTAACTGCTATCCATATTACAAAAGTGTCACCTACATTACAGTTGGCTCTTGCCTATTACAATGTGACTGTCCATATTACAAATGACACTTTCTTATTACAATATGACTATCCATATTACAATCTGTCACCTACATTACTGTTGGTTCTTTCCTAGTACAATGTGACTATCCATATTACAAATGACACTTGCTCATTACAATATGAGTATCCATATTACAAAACTGTCACCTACATTACAGTTGGCTCTTGTCTATTACAATGTGACTGACTATATTACATATGATACTTGCTTATTACAATATGAGTATCCATATTACAAACCGATCACCTACATTACGGTTGGCTCTTGCCTATTACAATGTGGCTATCCATATTACATATGACACTTGCTTATTACAATATGACTATCCACTTGCTTATTACTAAAAAAGACAGTAGGTATTAGCAGACAGTCTAAATTCCATAGATGCCCAAAAATTAAGTCAGTGGCTATTAAGACAAGAAAGACGATCAAGACATGTAACCCATGATGACAGACACAATTGCCAGCGTTGTGAATGCACGAAAATCCTTGAACACACTCCAATTGAATGCTTTCCAAACCAAGGCATGCCTCAACAACAATATACGTGAACTGCCCCACCATGAATCCAGCAAGATGGCAGTGACCATGAGGCCCATCTTCACCTTTACAAGTAGTAGCTTGGTCCAGGAATCTGAAATTACAATAGGAGATATATTGTTTTCACATGTCGTGCATGTC